>SKCR01007533.1:0-55318 GCA_019454045.1 Zanthoxylum bungeanum | reverse complement strand
GCCCATGGGTAGCTTCACGCTTATCGATTATAGGTGGTTTAATAGATTTCTTTCGAGACTTTCTCTTTTTATTTTTAACCATACCATATATCATAACACTTAGCAAATCAGGATATACATCTAAGCAAACGGTCATTCATCGACATACAATTTATTCAACTAGTCACTTTGCTAACTACATAGGTTTTCACTGCTAAAAACCCATAATTAAGTGCTTACGAGTCTAACCTAGATCAACTACTCAAAGCATCAGATATAAGTACATTAAAGAACTTATGATTTCTAAGTTTTCACCCTAAAGCAAACAATATCATCATTGGATTTATGCTTTACTATTAAGGACTAAAAACATACAAAAAAATTTTATATAATTTTTTTTATGACAGAATCATCATGCACATTCATACACCCCCACACTTAAAACTTGCATTGTCCTCAATGTAAGATAAATATAAAGAAAAATGATTAAGGAACAACACTACCAGGCACGAAATTGATCAGGTTCTTGCTGGTAAGATTTTGATTGTGCGAGCTGCGTGGGTTGTGCTAACACCTGCGTGAACACTCATGCAAATAATAAACATGCAATTAGCACACAATAAAATAAAACAAAAGTAAATAAAATAAAATAAATGCAGATGCAAAGGTTTTCTCCCCGCTAGCGCTAAGTTTAACGTCTTCAGCCAGACGCAACCACCCAAATTATCATGGTGGTTGCCATGTAGCGGACCAAGTAGTCCCATGTTCTTTCTTCTTTGGTAGACATTGGTGATTAAGGCATGAAACAGAATTTTTGTCTGGCTGTAGCAGTTTATCTATGGATCCCCCAGGGTCTGGTGATGGCTGAGATTTTATCAATTGGTTCAACCTCATTTTTAACTTTCCCTGTATCATCTTCAAATGAGCACTAATTCTCATTCTCCTCTTTTTACTGTTCTTTGCGATCAGTTTCAGTTCAGGAGGGTTAGATTCATGTGGTGTAGAGGCTGTCTTCGATAGGACTGTGTCTATCAAGTATGTGTATTGACACTCATCATCATCTCGTGGTTGTTTCTCAATATGAAAAATGTTCACCTCTAATGTCATATTTCCAAAAGATAAATTCATGAGACCATTCCTGCAATTAATAAGGGCATTAGTTGTAGCAAGAAAAGTTCTACCTAATATGAGTGGAATTTTTGACTTAGTGTTAACCTCAGATTGAGTGTCTAATATCAAGAAATCAACAGGGTAGTAGAATTTATCAATTTGTAGTAAAACATCCTCAACTACTCCCCGTGGTGTTTTGGTAGAGCAATCAACACCTAAATCTAATAACGCCTGACCAAACTCATATGTACCAATGTGGCAAGTGATAATGTGACATCCTGGATCTTTGTATTTTGGTGGAGTTCTCTGTTCAATTACTGCACTTGCTTGCTCTGTCAGGAATGTAGTCTTCTTCACATGATGCTTTCTCTTTATAGTGCATAGATCCTTCAAAGCCTTCGCATAAGTGGGAACTTGTTTTATCACATGTACAAAGGAAGGTTAATTTTTACCTGCTTTAAATATTCTACGATCTCACCATTTGGGTCTGTAGCTCTTGCAGTAGGCCTAAAATATTGAGGGAAAGGTACTTTAACTGGGAAATATGTTACTCGATCTTCCTGAGGGGTATTTGCACTATTATCCTTAGTGGCTCCTATAATGTTGGAAGTGTTCTGCACACCTATCTCTTTACCACTCCTAGTGAATATGGCATTAACACCTTTTACATTGTCAAATCACTTGTCACTTTGAGTGATGTGACATGACGTGTTGTCACTTTAATAAAGTGACTTGATGTGATAGGTAAAAGTGATGGGTAAAAGTGAAAACATTGATTGATGTTTTACTTTTGACTTTTTGCTTTTTGAAAAGTTTGGTATATATTTATTTTATTTGCTTTTAGAAAATAAATAAATGATATATATTTAACTTTTCTCTCTCTCCCAAATATATAATTCGGTTCTCTCTCTCCAAGCATTAGGGTTTTTACGTTTTTGAAAATGAAACCTTCTCTCATTCCTCTCCTCTCTCGGCTTTGAGCCAATTTCTTCACTCTTCTTCTCCAATTTTGGTTGGGCGTGAGAAGCATGAAAGAAACCTAGTGCTATCACACACACATGGGTTATATTATGGTGATAGGGAAACGAATTTGTGAGCATGGAAAAGCTTGAAGATTGGAGCTTCAATGGTGATGACCATGGCCGAATCTTGGAGGTGCTTCAACCATCAAAACCGCACAGCTCACTGCACTTGGAAGCCATTGCCGAGCTCAATAAAGCAAGAAAAAGACTTGTGTTCTTTGCATCTCAAACCAATCATTGTGAGTATTTGTTTCCGCCATTATTCCTTGATGTGTTCATGCGATTTTATGCTTGTTTTGGATGATTCTTGGGACCTAATTATGAACTCAACAATGGTATCTTGAGCCTTGAACAAGCATGAAAAAGTTAGGGTTAAAATTGGGTAAAACGAATTTGGGCATGTTTTGATGAAATTGTTTGTTATAGTATGCTTAAATGAGATGGAATTAATGATTGATTAGATCAATTTGAAGAAATTGTGTTTGGAACAAATTTCCCCAATTTTTGTGTAGGCCAAAGTTGACAAAATTGGGTAAACTCAATTTGAGCATCAATTGATTAAATTGTTTGGTATAGTATGCTTGAATGAGGTTGAATTGATGTTGTGCATGATCAATTTCATGAAATTTGGTTGGATCCATTTTTCCCCAAATTTTGGGCATGACAAATTTGGGTAAACTTGATTTTGAGCATGTTTGATGAAATTGGATGATTTAGAATGCTTAAAGTATGTTTAATTGAGGATTGATTGGATCAATTTGTTGAAAATGAGTTTGGAATAATTTTCCCCAAATTGCTTATGTTGGCCGAAAATTGAGACCCTAATATCTTGGTGAATTTTTGTTTGTTTGATCATTGGATGACTTGAAACAAGTGGGTAATGTTGAATTGAAATTTGATTAGATTGAATTTTGATTTGGAACAATTTTCCCAAATTAAAGTACGCTTGGCCGAATTCAATTGGATATGAAATTCATTGTGTTTTTTGTATTTTGATTCATTAGATGAGTTTAATTGATTTGGGAAATGATGATTGTGGATTCAATTGGATTGAAACCGAATCGGATTGGAAAAACCCCTAATTACCGAGAACAAAAGCATGTAAATTGGGTTTGATTTTAATAAATTGTGTTGGACACTATTTAATGTTAAAATGCATGATTAATTAGGCTAATTGATGTTTTAGAAATGTTAATTGGATAATTAATTGTTTATTACACTTAGGTTAATTAATTATGGAATTTGGAATTTTATAAGTTAATTAATTGGGCTTATTTTGGAAATTGGGCCTTATAGGTTGTAATTGGGCTTTTGGGCTTGGTTGTACCAAGTTAGGTTTAGGCCAATTTGGTTGGATCCAATTGGGCCCAAAACCGCATCCATAAGTCCAATTATGACTTAATGGACCTTAATTATTTAATTGGGCCTAATGGGCCAAAATTAATTTAAAGGCTTATGGGGTAACTCCCGGATTGGATTTTGGTTATCAGTTTGACCCGTGTTGACCAAAATTCCACGCCTTAAGAAATTAATTAAAAGCTCATTGGACTTTAATTAAATAAACATTAGATGTTAATTGGGCTTTGAGACCCATTGCGATTAAATTTGGAATTTAAGTCGTAAAGGTTCATTAAATAAAGTGTAATATTCAATTTGGAATTGAATAGTGAATTAGTATTAAATACATGTTAAATTGGATTTAAAGTTGTAGTTTAATTTAATTCAAGAATTCGTACTTTCAGTACTTATTCGCAAAACGAGTTTGACTCGAGCAAAAATCAAATCGTTGTTTGAACATTGGATGATCACTAATTATCAGATTAATTAATTGGATTAGATTGATTGATAACATGCTTGTATGAATACATGGTTGTGATGCATGAATAATGTATATCGGGTGGATATTAGTCGGGTGGGGCAATTTTGGAAATTGTGTAATAAATTTGATTTATTAAATTGGACTTGCGTGTCCAGCCTTATCACCTCTATACTCCTTGTATTCTCTTCTCACATATTCCCCTCAATGTAAATGAGGTTTCTTTAGAAGTGTAGTGTAACGGGTAGAAGTAAATATATGTGCTAGCTTTGGAGAGAGAAAATGAGAGATTTGATCTAGGATCAATGTAAAGTATCCATCCGCATATCATTATTATTTTATTTTCATACTCGCTTTATTATGTGTTTAGAATGCATGTTTAAGGGTGTATGATGATGAGACCTTAACAAAGATAGTTAAATTGGTAGCCAATTTGCACGCGAAAAACCCTCATCAAATATCATGCGTTTTTCCTTCCATTGAGTGATTCTTACTCAAGATCCGAGATTGGCATGGGTTGTTGGCCAAAGTCAAGCCCTTGTCCGTCGAAGATGTGTTTGAATCACGAAGGCTTTGTTCCATATCAGTGTCTTGTCCAAGTTGTGGTTTGTTGGCCAAATTCAAGACCACTTCTTGTCCATCGACATTGATTACGAAGCTTTCCATGGTCAATGGGTCGCGCTTGACTGGGATCACTAGGTTTGTTGTGCCAAAGCCAAGGCTTAGTTGATTCAGAGGAAAAAGGTTAGGTAATACATTGGATGTATTGGCATATATAAGATATATGTTTAGGATTTGGATATCCGCCTACTGGATCTAGGAATTGGATGAGATCCAATTGATCTTCGAGATCTACCTAGTTAATTATCATACAATTTGTTGGCCAAAGTCAAGATTGTGTGATATTTAACGGGATCCTAGCCCACTAGGAAACACGGTTTCCCGAGTACTCGACAGAGGGTTAGAGGCTCGCCGAAAAATAGTGGGAGGCAAGAATTGAATTTGCAATACTCGTTCAATTACTCGCCATACGCGCTCATTCAAATTATTTCGTCGTTAGATTAAATGTTAGTTGGACTAATATTTAAATTGTTGTTTTAATAATCAGTTGGACTGTATTATATTTGATTATATATAATTGGATTATATTAATCAATATATTTGAATTAATTAATTTCATTTTACAGTTGATTTTATAGTTGGACTATAGTAATCAATGTAATTGAGGTTAATTAATTTAGATTATATTTGATTATATAGTTGGACTATTATAATCATTATAATAAATAGTATCACAAATCGTTGATTAAATAGTTGGACTATTAGAATCAAGATATAAAAATGAAAGATTAGTGTTTAAGACATAATCCTGGGTGAAAATGTATTTAAACGACTTTAATTTTCAAATTGGGAATAAATTTCAGGATGGTCCTGGAAAAATAATAAGTTATTTTATTTGATAAAATAACGTATTATGCCTAAGCCCAGAGTTAAGCAAATAGTAGAGCATAATCTTTGGAAGATCATGTAATGATAACTTAAGTGCTTAATCCATTATGTTTGTCATAATTATGTTCACAGCTAGTATTAAAATTGGATTTTAGATACTTAGTGTGGTACATAAAATATATATATTGATGTTCAGAATCTATTTTGAACAGGATACTGACTTCAATTGAGATTTATCTGCGAATTGAAAACGGGACGAAAGTCGCTGTTTTAACCATAGATATCTGAATTTAGGAACTACCTTCGGGTTAGTACTTAAATTTAGAAACTGTTATAATGTAGCTAGTTTGACTAAAAATATTATCTCTATATCGCGTATAACCCGCTGCGGGTGTACCTTTATATTCTAGAACACTAAAGTGTTTCATTATATAAAGATGATATTGAGATAAACACATTAGATGTGAATAACAGGATTTATATTTTGAATATACATAATATCTCAAATATATAACATGACAAATAAATAGCTCAAACTGATTTGATCAGTTAAGAAACTTAATTGTGGCATAGTTGTCAGGGACACTGATAAACAAGAATCGTATATCCGCACTTTTGAAGAGCGGATACCAGGACTGATTTGATTCCATTCAAATAAAGTCTACGAATCTAGTCTATTTGGGCAAAGTGTCTAAAACACTATTTACTTGGTAAAAGCGTAAATGCCACCGATCTGTTAGCCCTACTTCATAGTGAAGCAAGTGGGCCCATGTCTAGCTAGGCTAGATATGGATATGAATATTTCGTGACATGTACGGATGTGGCATCGCGTATGGTTATGTGTTTCTTTTGAAACACAAATCGGAAACTTTTAGAGTTTCGACACGAAATAGACAAATAGATCGGCTAAAGTATTAAACCGTCACGGTAAGACTATAATGAATAATACTTAAACAATAAGTTTCTAGTATATTTGAAAGAGTATAATATTCTTTCAAATAAGGACTCCTCCCGGAACACGTCAGTTTGATGGTGTGTCCGAACAGATTAACCGAGTTTTGTTAGACATGATAAGGTTAATCACGAGTCGCTCTGAGCTACCATTTCCTTCGACGGATATGCTAAACAGTGCAAGAACTTATTTTGAATAAGGTTCCATAAAATCTGTTTGACAGATTACATATTAGATATGAACGGGAAAGAAACCGGGTTTCTCATTCCTGATAATTTGGGTATGCTAGGCATATGTTTGGATGATACCAAACTAAAACCCAAATAGGATAAGTGCCAAATGTAGGTCATCCTAGGGATACCGTAAGTATTGTACTTATACACCTCACAAGAGAACAATTAGATTGTTGCTCACCATACGTTTTTCCTGATAGGAATATCGATATGCAGTGGTAAGTGGGAGGATAGTATAACTCGATGGAAATCAGAGTAATACTGTTCAAGGCACCGAATCTTAATGGAACACAAATAGTTCATCAAGGATGAGACTATTACCATTAATCTTCGAATACACAAGAACCGCGTAAGTCGGACAGAGTCGGAAAACAACCTGGGGTATGGGTTTCTGATCTAACCTTATAAAGATGTGAATCTTATTGAGGAATACCAACTGACTACGTATGAGGAAATGATACAAGATATCAACTCCCCAATTATGGCAAAGTGCCATATAATCCGAAATGGATTCCATGTATATCAACCAGTTTGGATACTAGTTGATGTACCACAAGGCATTGTGCCTAATGGTACTTAAAAGTCTTCTAGGAAGACATACATGGATGGCAACATACCAACGTATAAAGCAAGGCTTTAACGGAAAGGTATCGTTATCAACATTGTGTTGATTACGATTCAACCTTTTACCTGTTGCCACGGTAAATCCATTTGGATAATGCTTGTTATTCGATCCATGATTGGATTGAAGCAAGCATTAGGTTCTTGGAATTATCGTTTTGATATAATCATAATGATGTATGATTTAATTCAAAACGAAAATAATTCTAGTGTATATATAAGAAGGTTAGTGGGAGCGCACTGACAGTGGCTGTCCTATAAAATAATGATAATACGTCATTTCTTGGAAATGATATTCCCATAAAATAAATATCGGCGAAAACTTGGCTTTCGAAATACTCTCCTAGAAACCGTACATTGAAAATGTACAACACCTGGTGTATCATACTCTTTGAGCATATGGATTCACAAACAGGGCAATCCGAGTGATAGTCACTGGATTAATGTTAAAAACATCCATTAGTATCTTAGAGAACTAAGGATGCTGTCTTAGTCTATGGAGAAGGAGAACTTGAAGTGACTGGGATCACTGTAGCAAGTTTCCTATAACTGATAAAGACGACTAAAAGTCGCAAACGGTACTATATAGTTTGAATAACGGAACAGTGAGCTGGAAATCTTCTGAGCAAGATTCTGTTTCCGAATAAACAACAAATACGGATTATTGCTGCAGCTGAGGCAGCAATAGAAGCTATTTGGGTCGATAATAAATCTAATTAGATTAGATATAGTTCTGTTAGTGGCTGAGCTAGGCGTCAGCACAGACTAAGGAATTAAAGGTCTCATCGACGATCCAGATATATACTTCTATATTCATCTGATTCGTTCGGATCATACATCGTGGCGATGTGATGATCATGTAAATCGCATCGGATGATAATCATGCAAATCCGCTGACGAAAACCTTTTCTCAGCAGTTTGAGCCAACCGTACATAGTTCGGGTGTTAGACACTCGAGTGACTGGCTATGTGCCAAGTGGGAGATTGTTGGATAATATGACCCATAGCGTCACTATTTGTACAGATCATGGTGTTGTTGTACAAATTAACTATGTGACAAAAGAGATTGCACTCTTATCATTTGTGATTAGATCACCTTAGATATATAAATGATGAGAGGTCCCTATGATTTGTTCCTGGACGGAGAATGATATGAGACAGTATCAGTCCACGTAGGATAAATCATTAAATATCCCTAGTCGTAGTATTATCGAGACAGGACATCGATAATGCGGAATAGGCTAGTATTGCACTTGTGCGCGTTGTGAGGGCACAACGGCATAGTTCTCATATATTTAAGTATTGGATACTTATGCAAGTGCGATAGGAGGTTGTGTTTCACCGATGGTACGGGAAACAGCTTCGCTCTGGATAGACCCCTCGGAATCCCATTGGTATTATGACTATGTGTCTATGGGAGTCCGTCATCAGGGTAGGTGTATTTGGTCTTAACCTGAGACTTGCACCGCTAATACTTACGATAATCGGTAGACTTTGGTCTTGGTGGTACAGGGCTTTAACCGGTTCTGCGTACACCACTTCTGGGTTTATCAGAGAGTCGTAGTGTATTGGGTGTGATGTCAAGACGGAAGTATCACTTCAGTCATAGTGGAGATGATGTCACGCAGGATACGGTACTAGTGCTCTTGAGTGATGCGCATCCAATCATGATATTATGACCAGGTCATGAATATCTGATTATAGAGACTAGTTACCGGACATCCGACATGTGCTTCGGACGGGGCAGACACTTATCCAGCCCCAGCCCTAGCACGTGACTATCCGATACTGGGCCGATATACACAATACTACGGTATACTACACTTGATACAGATCTATATATTCCTGTAAGAATATTTCTGGAGAATTGGGTAGGCATGGCGCTTTGCTAGAAGCCAACCTTGTCTTGTAAATCGGTACAAACGTAGTACGAGGTACTTACGTGTTCGGATAGTCCGATAACCGTATTTACTGCCAACATATCCGGAGATCTCATGGGTCGCTTCCCGAAGATTCACCGATGATGTATGACTCGCACTTTATTAATCTGGGATTAATTAGAAGAGAGAGATAGAATTAATCTGGGATTAATTCGAAGAGAGAGAAAATTAATCTGGGATTAATTACGAAGATATTTTATCTGGGATAAAATATTAATTAAAGAGAGAGAACGATTAATTTAGAATTAATCGGATAAAATAATATATTCGATATATTATATGAAATTGGATTTCGGCGCGGAATTAAAAATAGATTTTAATTCGGGCGAACGAATTAATTTTGAATTAATTCGTTAGCGACGTGAATAGTGATTTCGCTAGGCGTAATCATTTAATTACGACGCGACGGAAAAATTCGTTAATTTGGAATTAGCGAACCCGAGCCCGAGAGTGATTGCGAGCGCATTCGTATTTCGAATTCGAGCGCGGCACACAAGTCACATCAAGCGTCAAATCGCTAGTCGCATCAATTGTCAAATCACTTGTCACTTTGAGTGATGTGACATGACGTGTTGTCACTTTAATAAAGTGACTTGATGTGATAGGTAAAAGTGATGGGTAAAAGTGAAAACATTGATTGATGTTTTACTTTTGACTTTTTGCTTTTTGAAAAGTTTGGTATATATTTATTTTATTTGCTTTTAGAAAATAAATAAATGATATATATTTAACTTTTCTCTCTCTCCCAATATATAATTCGGTTCTCTCTCTCCAAGCATTAGGGTTTTTACGTTTTTGAAAATGAAACCTTCTCTCATTCCTCTCCTCTCTCGGCTTTGAGCCAATTTCTTCACTCTTCTTCTCCAATTTTGGTTGGGCGTGAGAAGCATGAAAGAAACCTAGTGCTAGCACACACACATGGGTTATATTATGGTGATAGGGAAACGAATTTGTGAGCATGGAAAAGCTTGAAGCTTGGAGCTTCAATGGTGATGACCATGGCCGAATCTTGGAGGTGCTTCAACCATCAAAACCGCACAGCTCACTGCACTTGGAAGCCATTGCCGAGCTCAACAAAGCAAGAAAAAGACTTGTGTTCTTTGCATCTCAAACCAATCATTGTGAGTATTTGTTTCCGCCATTATTCCTTGATGTGTTCATGCGATTTTATGCTTGTTTTGGATGATTCTTGGGACCTAATTAGGAACTCAACATGTTCCTCATATGTTCCCATTATCTCACCATATACAGGACACTCTTGGGCTAAATGGTTAATCCTCTTACATATAAAACATACCCCATGAGGTTCTAATTGAGCTACCGCATACATAGTTTTGCTATCTTTGGCTTTTAAGGCTCTTATCTCTCTAATTAATAGCTCAACTTGTGTTCTAAGACTATCCTCTTCCCTGAAGTGGTGTATGCCTCTGCATGGAATTTGGTCCTGTCCAGGTGTGAGATTTCTCGGTTAGGTCATTCAAGTACTCTAATACCTCATTAGGGTCCTTTCGGATTAACACGGTATTGCACATTGTCTCAACAAATTGGCGTTCTCTAGGGGTTAGACCGTCGTAAAAATAACTTACTAAATGCCAACTCTCATACCCATGGTGAGGACAACTAGCTAGCATCTCTTTAAACCTCTCTCAAGTCTGATAAAGGGTTTCACTGTCTTTTTGGGAGAAGGTGGAGATCTGTCTTTTCAGGGCATTTGTTTTATGGTGTGAGAAGTATTTGTTAAATAATGCATGTGTCATCTAACCCATGATCCTATTGACCGAGGTCTCAAAGAATACAACCAGCCTTTAGCTCTATCCTTAAGGGCAAATGGGAAGAACTTAAGTCTAATTGTGTCAGTAGTCCCAAACCAGTCATGGAAGGTTGCTACAACCTCTTCAAATTCTCTAATGTGCACATAAGGGTTCTCATTCTCCAAACCATGAAAGGTTGGGAGATATTGTATCATTCCAGGTTTAAAATCTATATACGGTGCATTAGGAGGAAACATGATGCATGATGGTGTAGCTGTGCGAGTGGGATAAAGGTACTCTTCAAGAGTCCTCATGGGTGGTCTCTCATACTCAGTCATGTTGTGTGTGCTAGATATAGATGGTGTGGCAAAAAGATTATCAAACAGACTTTCTGAGTCTGAGTTTTCCTCTTCAATCCTAACAAATCTACCAAACCTATCCCTACGTCTAGGCATGCAATTAAACACGAGTAAAACAAGGACAAAAATAAAGGAATAAACTAAAAATAAATAAATCAATAAATCAAGACTAAAATTAAAACTGAAATAAAATAATAAATAATTAAATAAATAATAAAAAATAAGGGTGGAACGAAGTTACCGCTTTTGTTGTTGACCAAACAAACCTTCTCATTTTACTTGTAAACTGTCTCCCCGGCAACGGCGCCAAAATTTGATTACGCCCAACAAGTACTTGCGGCTATCGTAGTATAGTTGGGGTGTCGATTCCTCAGAGAGATGGTTACAAGGAACTAATCCCTCTTGTATCAAATTCTTATATTCAGTTGTTGATTCCTTTTATTACTCAATTGAAGGTTTCACATCCCAAACCAACATATTAAATTCTCAGGTAATCGATGATTTATTTTCTCTATGTTAACAGCACACAAAGTTATCGTTATGACCTATCTAACATTGACAATATACCCACAGGAAATACTGCAGCAGAAGATCAACTCATAAAACAACTTTACCAGTCACAACTGGGTTCCCCAATCACACATAGAAGAAGAATGACTATTGATGGAGTTGGTGCTTGGAGTGCCAATCCGATTTGTATATTTTATTATTTATTAATAAAATAACTACATTTTTCATTTCATACCTCATTAATGGTATTGTCATTATGCGTATTACATTGATATATAGATATGCTAAGAATGACATCGACCTTAGAATAGTCTTGACACTAGGTGTAAACTATTCTTAAAGTAAATATTCTTAGTCGTTGGTTTTAGAATACGGTCGAATTCCTATAACCTAGAAGACTTGCACATATCGTATATTGGAATTGGAGTTCCAATGGTTTAATGCGATGTACCATGAGTTTTGGAAAGTCGTATAGACATGTGAGTATTCGTTGGAGCGAATACTGAATGACTCACAGGTGATTCCTAATAGTTGGAAGTACAGACCACCGTCAATAGGAATCTCCTCGAGTTAGTAGCATATGTAATCCTTTGACTATAGGATATCATTGATTTTGTGTGAGATCCTCCACACTTTGATGCCATGTATGTCAGAAACCTTTCATGGTCTGGCCTCTAGATGTTTGTTGGGTGTGGACCGATGCACTCAGTAATCAAGTGCGAAGCAAGATAGGATTCGTCAGCCCATATGTGTACCATAAGGGGTTTAGGTATCTATGTTAGTAAAGTCACGATTCTTAAGGACTTTGGCTAAAGCCTACCACCTATGGTGGATCGCATCAGTTGTAAATAATCTTGGACATGTCGATATGAGATGTGCGCCTTGGAAACTTGAAGGTATATTCTATGTTTCCTAAGCACAACTCGGATAGCCTACGATGGAGGGATTGTTAAACATATGTGATGACCTCGACTTGTATAGTTCAGAAAGGTCGTTCGTGTTCTTCGCGAATTCAGAGGTGGCCGAATTACGTACATATTAGCTAGGCTTATATGATGAACGTGTCTGAACTTAGAGTGTCCCAATATGAAGTGTACTCGTTGAGCACTTGGGTAGTCGATTAATTTTGATAAAAGATAATATTTGATATTATAATTATCAACTAAGATAATCAAGTCTTATTGGATAACATTGATTATTTACTTTAACCTAATTGGATTAATTGGATTAATTCAATAATTACACAAAGGCTTAATTATAAAATCCTAATTATTTCCACCATTTGAGGGTATTATGGTAATTGTAAGTATGTAATAATAGGTATTTTTGGCTTGATTTAATTGGATTAAATCAAAGTGGCAAACATTGAACTAATCAATTTCATAATCTTTGTCTTGATTTAATTGGATTAAATTAAAGTGGGAGACAATGGAGATTAGTCACACCTAATTATACATATTTGGATAAATTAGATTAAGCCCACTTAAAAGTTGATTACAACTTTTATTAATTAAAAATTGCCTAAGTTTTGCTATAAATAGCAAGCTTTAGGAAGGTTTTAATTACAATTTCAAATACAAGCATAAGCAAATTCTTGATATATTAGCTTAAGTTAGAGAAGTGTTTAGAGAAGCTTGTGAGGTCTCTACAACATTTCATCTAGGAGAAATCAAGATTGGATCTTGAAGTGAAGCTTGGAAGCATTGGAAACAAGATTGGATATTGAAGTCAAGCTTGCACACCTTGGAGGTTCTCCGACGATTTCAACAAAGGAGAAGTAGATTGGATCTTGCATCAAGCTTACTAGGTAATGTTTGATCTTCTCCTAAGCTATGTTTATTTATGTATTAGATGCATGATCACATAGCTTAATGTTGAAATAAGGCTAATAAATTGTGTTAGGATGCTTTAGAAGTATAAACACAACATGCTTGTAATTAGGTCAAAGATGTTTATGTTGGACATGGAACAATTAATTAGAGTTTGGAATTCTTGATTAAAGCTTAGAGCTATGGCTACCATTCTAGAATCACTTGACCACCCTTGGGTGACCTAGAATTTTTCACGAGACATTTCTTATTGGGATTCTAATTTGGTTTGTGCAATGGATTCAAAATTTACGCAAGTGCGTATTTAGAATAAATTTATGTTTTTGTAAAAATATTTGATATTTTGAAAAACTTGATTTTAATTCAATAACATGTGTTAATGTTGGGTTTGAAATTAAAAATTAATTTTAGGTGTTTTTGAAGTATTTAGGGAAGACCGGAAAGAATTAGGGTCAAAGACCATAATTCATTCAGCTCACTGGAATGTGAGCTGAATGAAAAGGAAACAAATGAATTAAAAAAAATATGTGGAGACCTGATCCATGGGTTAGACTTTTTTCCGCTGCCCAGGGCACCGATCCGACCCTAGGGGTTCCACAACTGCCCCAACAACTATTCCTATATGCAAGTTGATAAAATACAATATCTGGATTACAAATCGAAAGATAACAAAGAATAATGAATCATCAGTTTTATTAAACGTTGAAGAGTATTTAGGAATAAAAAACATGAACATAACAACTTAAATACAAGAGTTCATCATTATCCTTACCTATGAGATTAGTTCTCCTTGTAGAAGAGAGATATAGTCTTGATAGATCAGAGAGACATTATGTTCGGCTTGAAGTTCTTCGTTCTTCTCTCTCGAAGTTGTGTTTGTGGCTCTTTGCTATGTGTTCTCCCTCCGTTTCTCTCTTCTTTTCTCTGTCTTTAAGGTTTAGGACGAGCTTAGGTTTATATAGAGAAGTCTCGGAGTCCATATATGCGTAAAACACGACCAAAGTAAGTTTCTGGGACTCTTTCGGGGCACCGCAGTGCCAAAAGCAGGGGTTGCGGGGCCCAACTCTCGGCCATGTTGTATGGCATGGGTTTGCCGAGGGCACCACGACACCAAGAGCTTGGGCACCGTGGCGCCTGCTGGTTATTTACTGGTGCTGTATTTTCTTCATCTCTGCTCTTCTCGCGTGCTTCTGATGCGTCCATTAGGTCACGAAACATGTGTAATTGCTTTATTCTTCATGTTTATTGCTTCCTAATAACAAGACACAAAATAAACTATAATCAAGATTAAATACATTATAAACAATTCGATTTGGTGGCGTTCAAAATACATTTTCTTGCATTTATCACCGTTATACGGGTTCAGATGAGCAACTGTCATCCCACTAGGTTGGATCTAGCTGGCAACGACTATTGGGACAGCTCCCCATACCCGGATCATGATAATGGATTTCACAATTGTAGACTGCTTAAGTAGTTACCAAGTGATCTTATGAAGGCCCATCATGATGAAGTCTAGGGCAGCCATGTCATGTTATTATTTGAAGCTGAAATTCTCGACTTAGGAGGGGATTGGGATAGTATGTGGAAGCCATAAGATGGAAAGAAGTTGTTTTGCTACAGTTTCTAAAGAAACACTTTGTGTTGAGCAAGCGGGGTGAAAAGAAGTAAGAGAATAAGAAGCAACATAGGTAGATTCAGTCGATCCCCGACCCTAGGAGTCTGCTGAGTTAGGGACAAGTGAAGAGTTCGAGTCGGTGGAGCTCTTCGGCCCGGGAAGGATAATAAAGGTCGGGGTTGGGTTGGAACCAGGTCTGAAGGAACAATTGATGGTTTTCTTGAAAGGGTATGTTGATTTTTTTGCGTTGGGGCATGGAGATATGCCCGCGATCGACCCTAAATTCATCAATCACCATTTGGCGGTCGACCGAGCTCACAAGCTTGTCAAGCAGAAGAAGAGGATTTTCAATCAGGAACGGTATGAGGCGATCCAGATAGAAGTTGAGAAATTACTGAAGGCTGGGTTTATCAGGGATGTTAAATACTTGGAGTGGGTGTCTAACGGGGTTCTTGTAAAGAAAACCAACGGGCAATGGAGTATGTGCGTGGATTTCTTCGATCTAAATAAGGCTTGCCCGAAAGACAGCTTCTCACTCCCTAAGGTTGATCAATTGGTGGATTCAACGGCATGTTATAAACTGCTCAGTTTCATGGATGCTTTCTCGGGTTATAATCAGGTCATGATGCATCCCGATGATAAAGAAAAGACAGTTTTTATCACTGACCAAGGGTTGTACTGTTACAAGGTGATGCCTTTTGGGTTAAAGAATGTCAGGGCTACTTATCAGAGATTGGTAAACAATATCTTCAAGCTACTCATCGGCAAACCAATGCAGGTCTATGTCAATGACATGATCACGATGACAAAAAATCCCGATGATGATCTAGAAGACCTCAGGGGGACGTTCGAGTTATTGAAAAAGTATAACATGAGGTTGAATCCAGACAAATACGCCTTCAGAGTATCCTCGGGGAAGTTTTTGGGGTATATGGTTAGTGTTTGGGGCATCAAGGCAAACCCATAGAATATCAAAGCAGTCCTGGATTTAAATTCCTCGAGGCCGATCAAGGAAGTGTAGAGCCTGGCACGTCGGGTGGCAGCGTTGAACCGATTCAATTCTACGGCCACTGATAAATGCCATATCTTCTTCAAACTGATCAAAAAGGCAAAGAAGGAGGTCGACTGGATGACTGAGTGTGGGATGTGTTCCAGCAACTGAATGAGTATCTGGCTCAACCCTCACTACTAGCTAAACCGATCTCGGGTGAGACTTTATTCATGTACTTATTTGTTTCTGAATATTCTGTGAATTCAATGTTAGTGTAGGAAGTAGACAAAATCCAAAGCGCAGTGTACTATACGAGTAAGACTTTGTTGGATGGGGAGACTCGGTATCCAGCCCACGAGCTGGTGGCTTTGTCCTTGGTCACTACGACAAGGAAACTATGCCCTTATTTTCAAGCTCATCCCATCGAGGTCTATACCGACCACCAATTGAGACAGATACTACATAAGCCGGAAGTCTCGGGTCGGTTAGTAAAGTGGTCCGTGGAGCTCAATGAATACGATATATCTTACATGTCGAGGGTTTCAATCAAGGGGCAGGCCTTGGCGGATTTTATGGCAGAGTTTACCGGACCTCGGGTCATGACAGTAGACGAACCCAAGTGGGAGCTATTCGTTGATGGGTCGGTAAGTACACAGGGCTGTGGGGCCGGTATGATCCTCCGAAGTACAAAATGGGAGGAGTTGAATTGTGCTTTGAGGTTTGCCTTTGGGGCTACGAACAATGAAGCCGAGTATGAGGCCATTCTAGCAGGGTTAAGATCATACTTGGCGGTCGTGGTTAGACATGTGGTAGTGAAAAGTGATTCGCAGTTGGCCGTCCAACAACTAAATGGTGAATTCCAGGCCAGGGAATCGAATATAATTGCCTATCAGACTGAGGTGAAGAAGATAGCTAAAGGGATAAGGAATGTGGTGTTCGAGTAGGTCATACGAGAGGACAACCAGCAGGCAGAGTCGTTGGCTCGGCTTGCATTGTCCATCCAGTTAAACACCTCCGGACCATTCCTTTGGGATGTCTGTAATCAAAAAGTGCTATGATGCCAGATGTGATGGAGGTGGACACTGTGAGAGGGACATCGTGGATGGACCCAATCAAAAAGTATTTGGAGTCGGGGGAAGTGCCCGAAGATAAGAAAGAGGCGAGGAAGCCAAAGTACAGAAGTGCCAAATTTTGTCTGATAGATGGAGTATTGTACCGGATGGGGTACACGACGCCATACATGAGGTGTCTAGAGGCAGAGGAAGAAGATTATGTGTTGAGAGAGATTTATGAGGGAATCTGTGGAAGTCATACAAGAGGTCAGTCAATTGCTCACAAGGTATTGAGACAAGGGTTCCTTTTGCCGACGATGCTCCAGGACGGGGTCAGGGTTGCACGAGCATGTGATTGATGTAAGAAGAATGCCAGTATACCTCATCAGCCCCTAAGCAGCTGACCACATTAACAAGTCCTTGATCGTTTGCCCAGTGGGGGATAGACATCATCGGCCGATGCCCACGGGTCGGGGTCAAGCCAAGTTCGCCATAGTTGCCATTGTGGGTGGAAGATGAACTGTTGTCTACGATTACTGAGAGAAGACAACAGATTTCGTCAGAAAGAATATTGTTTGTCGATTCAGGATTCCCCGGGCTATCATTACGGACAACGGGAAGTAGTTTGAAAACAAGGGTTTTAAGAAACTTTGTGGAGACCTCCATAATGTATTGAGGTTAGTTTCGCTTGCTTACCCAAAGTCAAATAGGCAGGTGGAGGCGATGAACAAAAAAATCAAGGGCAATTTGAAGGCAAAACAATCAAGAGAATATGGGTTGAGGAGTTGCCCGAGGTACTATGGGCACATCAGATGACCTATAGGGATTCCACGAGTGAAACACCTTTCTCATTGGCTTATGGGTGTGAGGCACTCATCCTTGCAAAGGTCGGGGTGACAAGCCATCGGGTGCAGCATTTTGAAGAAGGGCAGAACGAAGAGCTCGTCAGACACCATCTTGATTTGATAGAAGAAAAAAGAGAAAGGTCGACGATCAAAATGGTCGTGTATCAGCAAAGAATGACCTGATTTTACAACAAGAAGGTTCGGGTGCAATCTTTCCTTCCCGAAGATTTGGTTTTAAGGCGGGTTACTTTGAATACCAGAAGGCCCGATGAAGGTTCATTGGGAGCCAAGTGAGAATGGCCGTATAGGGTGGTCGAGATTGTCAGGTCGGATGCCTATCTTTTGGAAAAACTGGATGGTACCCGACTCAAGAAGCCCTAGAACGCAGAGATGTTGAGGAATTAATTTCAATAGCTCATTTTTGAGATGAAAAATGAAACATAAAAGATGTGACTAGAAGTCACCAATTATGACTGATCTGACGAATGAAATGTAATGTCAGGAGTTGATGGATTTCACTCGCCACTCTTAAGGAATGAACAAGCTCCTCCTAAAGAAGTTTTGGTTGTTGTTCGGCCTGCCAAATCTTCAGATTCACGGTAGCAACAGTCACCGTGGAATAGCTGGAGGTCCAGTATGTAAGAGGTACTCGATCAGTTTCAATAAGTGCCTCCAGCTTATTATGTATGTGTGGTGGGTTTATGGGCCTGTTATTATATAGAGGGTGGAGCGCCTATGGTTGATTCATTGAATGAAATGCAATGTCAGGAGTTTGAGGTGGGCGGGTTTCTTCCCACCTTTGGCCCTAACGCTGAACAAATTCCCCCTAAAGAAATTATGGCCGTTGTTCAACCCGCCAGTCTCCAGTTTCTCCAAAGAGCTCGGTTCAGAAGGACATTATTAAGAATTGTTCAAAAGAAGAGCTCGGTTCAGAAAGACATTATTAATAATTGTTCAAAGATGTTAAAGAAGATATTTTCAATAACAGCCTCTCTTAGAATGACCCTTAAGGAGTTGTAAGAATGTCAATAAAATCCTTTAAATATGAATAAGATTTTCCTCTTTTAAATAAAAACCTTGTTCGCATTTTTTGTTATTTACTGGATGGAAAAAACTTTGTTTAATATTTTTACGAGATACGCTTGGTCGGGGTACACCAAGAGGTGAAATCATGAGGGAAGAACGAGAACCCCCAATGGCACACCAATCATTGGCATCATTACCAAATCCCCGGGGCGGAGCGTCACAACCCAATACCTTACAACTTTGGGTAGCTTAAGCGGACCAGCTTCCATGGCGTTTATATCTCAGATATGTCGATAACGGGGAGGGAAAATGCCCTCGTAGTACTTGCCATCCCATTATTTATTCTCAGGTATACTGATAACGGGGAGGGAAAATGCCACTGTAGTTCTGGCCATCCCATTGTGTAATCTCGAGTATGCCGATAACGGGGAGGGAAAATGCCCCCGTAGTTCTGGCCATCCCATTGTGTATTCTCGAGTATACCGATAATGGGGAGAGAAAATGCCCTTGTAGTTCTGGTCATTCCATTGTGTATCCTCGGGTATGCCGATAACGGGGAGGGAAAATGTCCCCATTCTATTCTCGGGTATACCGATAACAGGGAGGGAGAATGCCCCCGTAGTTCTGGCTATCCCATAGCTCGGTTCGCTGTGACTTTGAACTGTAAGGTTGACGCTGCCTTGGCTGCCTACGCTTTTAGTTTGCGGGTCTGTACGGGATATGTGCTTAGTCACTCTCGCGGTTCTTGTCTTTATTTTGTTTTAACTTTGTTTTCGGATGGATAGCTTGGCATGGGATGCCATTACCAAGCTCCACGATGACTGTCGGCGGTTGAAAACTTCACTATTTGGCTCAGGCCCTGGTTGAGATTATAAGCTCGGAGCTGCATTCGTTCCTCCGAGGCTATTTATTGAGATTACTGGCTCGGGTTTGCTTTTGTACCACTGAGGCCTTAGTGTCATAGTCGCTTGGGGTCGGGTTACGTCTCACCAAGGCCTCATTTTAATTGACGACACAAGGAGGAAACATTCCCTTGTGGCTGAAAGTGTTTGAATTGGATCAGGGTCGGGTTACGTCTCATCGAGACCTAATTTTAATTGATGACACAAGGAGGGAACATTCTCTTATGGCTGAAAGTGTTCGAATTAGATCAAGGTCGGGTTACGTCATACCGAGGCTCTGTTGTGCTTATTCGAATTACCAAACGTTGAAGGCCCATAACTGTTAGAAGAACACAGTCTACTAGGTGCTCTTGAGAGGAACAAGCATAGAGTTCGGGTATCTGGAGTTTCACATGTCATGACCCCATAGGGGAATGAATGAATTGAATTCTGAAAAAATGCCTAAGTAGTGAACAAGGAAATCAAGCCTCGGGAATCTGTCAGATGCTAAAGAAAAGAAAAGCAAGCGAATGTAGAAGTCAATTCATTAGAATAAAAAAATTTACATGAGGCCCCCTCAGGGTCACCCCAACAGAAATCATGACAAAAATGAATAACTATGCGACATGGGATTCAAGATCAGTGACCGGCGTAATCACACACATATAACGCAAGCGCATGTATCGTTCAAGTAGTATAAAAAGTATCGATCCCACGAGGACTTAAAATCTTTTGTTATCAATTTATGAAGTTAAATGTTTACAAGTATCTAATGGATTGATTGTTTGATTGAGTGGTGACTTTAAAATTAAAACAAGTAAATAAAATTGCTTGAAAGTAGATTGAAAAAAATTCAAATTTATAAAACTATCCAGGGTTGTGAATCATTCCAATATCTTTTTAAAAGATGAAGTGGTTATTTAACGTTTGTGTAATATATTGGTTTATTAACCTGGAACACGAAATTATGTAAAAGCCTCTTCCGATGATCAAATACAAATACCCAGTATAACCCAATTAATCATATTCTTATGTTAACCAAGTTATCTGAATTCATTAAGATTAAGTTCTAATTATGGCTACCCCCGCCCGACAGGTATATTCCTATCCTGTAAGAAAATCTATTAAAGGGTTATCTATCCTCAAGGAAGATCGTGGGATATTGAGTTTAAGGTCTTTAACCTAAACTCTCTTTTCCAAGTTCATTTTAAGTTTACCGATTCAATTTTATTAATGGCCAGTTAATAAAAAAACATTAGGATTAAGGCTCAATAAATAAACCTTTATATTACCCAAATCATAAAATAACCCCTTATTAACCGGTGATATTGGAATTCATCACAACCCCAGATAACTGACTTAGTTACGACACATATTTACGGGCAGTAAAAGCTTAAATAAAATAAAAGAGATAAAGTAAATTGCTGGAAATTAAATACTGAAAAGTAAATGACGGAAAGTAAATGCTGAAAATTAAATACTGAAAATTAAATGCTGAAAAGTAAATGCTGAAAGTAAATTGCTGAAAAGTAAATGCTGAAAGTAAATTGGTGAAAAGTAAATAAAGTAAAAGTACAATAAAAGAAAATACTGAGGTAAAATGATCCACTTTTATTACTTCTATTTTAGATATCTCCATTAATATAATATATTAACTTTACGTGATAATTACCAACCAGCCATATAGGCGATATCCTGATTAAGTCAAATTAATAATTAATTACCAACCGATCAACCAGGCGGTATCCATGCTTAGTCAGGTTAAAACCAATTTATAATTAATTACCAACCGACCAATATGGCGGTATCCTCGTTAAGTTAGATTTTAAATAGTTATTATATTATAATTAGAGGAGATTAATCTAAATAGCAATAATAAAAGCTTTACCTTTTACCCCAGCAAGGGGGAGTTACCTCTTCATTGCTTGAAAAGTGATAACTGAAAAAGTAATGAAAGGAAAGTACTGTGCGTAAAAGTAAATTGCGGAAAGTAAAAATTTAAAAGTAAAGAAAAGAAAGTGCGAAAGCGGAAATTAATTATTGAAAGCTGTAAATAAACAAACAAGATACATTCTTCTTAGTTATTCTTAAGGAATTTACAAATGAAATGGCTTGATATTTATAGGCAAAATTTTGCCTCCATCAAATCATCCACCAAATCCATTATTAATTGCTCCACTAATTGCTCCACTAATTGCTCCACCAAATCCATTATTAATTTCTATCATGTTTGGTGGGAGCTTGACTATTTTTATTATTTATTTATTTATTTATTTATTTACTTTGAAAATGACTTTAATAATTACGCATAACACACTTATGGATGTTTCATCAATTTCGGTCATGAAATATTCAGAATTCGAAATTATTTTGTTCTTAAAAGTTGCAGATCTTTGAGTCTTCTTAAATCTGGAACTTGAATCAGCTCAATCCGATATCGGAATAAAAGGTTATACCCAAAATATGACAGTTGCGTAAAATTAGAATTTCTGAAAATGCACTTCGTTAGAACGCCCTTTCAAGTTTCCAATCTCCAAAATTAATATATCAAGTCCAATTTTTGCCCTTATTTGACCCACATTTCGTCCTAAATGATTTCATTGAGTCACAATATTATTTTATCTGCAAAATAAACTAAAACACATCAAAATGTTCATCAAACCCGAGAAACAAAACAAAATATTAAGTAAAAGGGGCGGTAAATATTGATATATTTTCCGTTCATCACACCCTCAAACCTAACATTTTGCTAGTACTCAAGCAAAACAATAAATTAAAATACAAGAAATAATTAAAATTAAACTAAGCCACTTTCGTAGGGATCACGGTTGCATTTAGTGTATGCAACAAGCCTTTAAACCCCTAGGTGTCCCTAGTGGACGAGTTGTAGTCACGTGAGGGCTTACAGCAATGATACCCACAAACGTTTTACAAAAGTAAAAAGATAATAAAACTAATGCACACAAAAGCAAAAAGACAAGAGAAAAGAGAATAAAGAAGTTAGTGACTAAACAGATGAAACTTCTAATCCAAGTCAATAGTTGTTTTGTTTCTTTTTAAATTACCGAATAAGTAAATTCTCTGATTATTTTTACTATTCTCCATATACACAGTCAACAAAATATTAATCAACTCATTTTTCCCACAATAGTCACGAGTGTAGTTGAGAAGAGAGTAATATTTTTGTCCTAAAGTTTTATCAGAATTCACACCTTTTTTTAAGCAATGGAATAATTTTTTTTTTCTGATTTTTTTTTTTTGTTTTTGATTTTTTATTTATATACAATATCTTTCATCTATGTAGCGAGCTTTGGGCCAGTGACTCCCAAATCAGTTGGTTTTAGGGCACTAGGTGTTAAGATACCCCTACGGACTTAATTACTCAGACTTCAGATATATATATATATATATATATATATATATATAACATCTTTGATCCATGTAGCGAGCTTTGGGCCAGTGACTCACAAACCAGTTGGTTTTAGGGCACTAGGTGTTAAAACACCCTTACAAACTTAATAACTCGGATCTCAGACGTTTTTTTTAACTCCATCGCTTTTTATAGATGATTCCTCCAATTAAAAAAGAGCACTGAATATTACAAACTTTTCAATTACAACTCATGTCTGTATGTTACCATTTATGCTGATAATACCTGTCAAACTGAGCATGTGAAGATTCATTTTAGTCAGTATTATGGAGAATTCACAAATTAAATAATTTAAAACGAAATAAACAAAAATTAACTTGTTCCGAAATAGGTTGAGATACGTCTCGGGAATGGAAATTCCTTACAGAGCTATCTCACACCAATTTCACCTGATTAATCAAATAAAAACACAAAATACAAAATATATATTTTTTTGGTTTTTGTAAAAATTTTCAATTTTTTTAGCTTTTTCCAAAAAATTTGACTAAAAATAAAACAATAAAAACAAGATATAATTTAACTATTCTCTTCCCCCAAACCTAAATGAGACATTATCTCCAATGTCTTAAACAGTAGAAGAAGAGTTTAGAAAAACCGTACCTGGTAAGCTGAAATTCTACATCTAAATGAAAATTTAAAGGTTAATATCCAGATTTATCTGATGCCTCTTACCACGATCATTATCAGACCAATTAATCTTGGAAAGGATAGGGTCAATTTGTGGTTCAAAGGCTAAAATTTGGTCAATTAAGTCCTGGGCAGTGAAGATGAGTTCTTTTAAAGGTTTTGACACAAACCCATTTCTCCGGGCATCATCAAGAAATATACAAAGAAAATCATAAAATCCATCTGCATTGAATAGTCCAATTGGTTTCTGGTGTATGTTCAAGTTCGCCCAAGATAGTACTGTAAAAATTTCCTCCATTGTGCCCAAGCCACCTGGCAAAGCAATAAAAGCATCAGAACAGTTAATCATTTCTACCAGTCGTTCAGACATACCTGGCACAATTAGTTCCTCTTCGTTTGATGATCCTATCAGATTCGCCTCCGTCAAAGGTTTTGGGATGATTCCCAAGATTTGACTTCCTCCGTCCTGTACGACCTTTGAAACGATCCCCGTTAATCCAAGATTGCCACCGCCATATACTAGGTGCATATTCTTTTTAGCTAGGACTCAACCCAATTCATGTGCTGCTGCTACGTATTGTGGCTTAGTACCAACATTAGTACCACAAAAGACACATATATTTACAACTCGTCTTCTTGAAGTGGCTTCCATTTTTATCTGGATGCCTTCAAAAGTGCAATGATGAGTTGAATTTATAACACCTGAAAAGGGTGAGAAAAATAGTAGCACTAGTACCTGCCAAATGACAATTATTAGTTAAACAGTAAATAAATCTAATAGTCAAAAAGGTCTGGATCATGTCGGAGAAAATAAAAGAAAATAACAAAGCAAATCACAGTTATTAGGAAAAGACAAAGAGATATAATATTTACAATAATTTACAGCTTAATTGACGTCTATGCGTCAGGGACAAGCTTCCCATCCAATTTTCTTATAAATTGGAAAACAATGTCTTTTTGAGTCAGATTCCTGAGACTTAACTGTTATCTTTCTTTTTGGAATTGTGTATATGACACGCGAATTTTGTGATACACATATCCACTAGGATGCATCTCAAAAGTCTTAGATATGTCATCTAAAGACTCATTACTCAAGCCATCCCTAATGAAATTAATCTTATCTTCACAATTATCAGACATGATTCCTAAAGAACGACAACATGTATTACATATCATGCGAGCACATTTATAGCAAACACCCATTCTTTTAACTCTTCTCTTTTTAGCATAGGTGCTCATGCCTAAACAAGGCAAATGTGAAATAAAAGAGTCAGAAGACTCACTTGCCAATCGGACCCGTGCTTCAATAATCCAACGAATGTCAGTAGGGATACCTTTGATCATCAGCAGTCTCATCCGTTCCATGCGAGCTTTGTAAACTTTCATCAGAGATTTTTGAGGGAGAGAAGGAAATTTCTTGTGAAGATTTGCGAGAACTTCTTCCATTCTGAAATGACTTAACCTGCAAAATTAAATACACAAAAATAAAACTCACAAAATCTAAATAAATACAAAAATTGCTTGGGTTGCCTCCCAGCTAGCGCTAAGTTTAATGTCGTCAACTAGACATGACTGCCCAAACGTTAGGCTGGATCTGAAAGTGTGACACTTTCTTTTTGTCGCTCAATTGATTCTCCCCAGTAGTGTTTGCCACGCTTATTTTTAACCTTGAATGTTTTGTTGGAGTTGGGATCATGTAAGTCAAAGGCTCTATCTGGTAAAACCTTGGTGATTAAGAATGGACCTGGCCACCGTGATTTTGGCTTCCATGGGAAGAGTTTCAAGCTTGACTTGTTTAACAGTACCATCTGCCCTGGTTCCAGTTGTATGCGCACTAACTTCTCATCATGTCTCTTTTTGGCCTTTTCTTTGTACAATTTGACATTCTCAAAAGGCTGTATGTGAAATTCCACCAATTCGTTGAGTTGGTGGAACTGTTCCTCTTCTGTTGCTTGTAGTGCAAGTATAGGCTTCTTCAGTGCGCAATACGCTTTATTTTCCGGCTCCACAGGCAATTAACATGCTTTAAGTTTGTCAGTAGAACTTTGCATTGCATCTCAAGTCTGGATTGTACTATTTATCATATCAAGTCTGACTTTGAAAACATTGAATGTTACTTCTTGGTCATGTACCCTCATGTTTAGTTCTCCTTTTTGTACATCAATAATAGTTCGACCTGTAGCCAAGAATGATCTCCCGAGGATGATCGGCACGTCTTCGTCTTCCTCCATATCAAGGACAATAAATTATGCTGGAAAAATGAATTTGTCAACGTTGACCAGCACATCTTCAACTACACCTCTCGGAAATACGAGCATTCTATCAGCAAGTTGTAGAGAGACTCAGGTGGGCATTGTTTCTCCAATCTGTAATTTCCTGAAAATAGAAAAATGCATCAAATTAACACTCGCACCTAAATCACACAAAACTTTACCGAAGTCATGTTCTCCTATGGTGCAAGGAACATTGAAACTGTTAGGATCTTTCAATTTTGGGGGAAGTTTCCTCTGAATGATAGCGTTGCATTCTTCTAATAATACTAATGTCTCGTAATCTCCCAATCTTCGCTTTTGTGAAAGAATGTCTTTCATGAATTTGACATAGCTGGGTATTTGTTCCAACACTTCTGCAAATGGAATGTTGATATGCAGCTTTTTGAAGATCTCCAGGAACCGAGAAAACTGCTTGTCTAGTTTATTCTTCTGGAGACGCTGTGGAAAATGTGGAGGTAAAGTAATTCTTTCTTGATCTTTTTACTTTGCTTCTTTTTCCTCCATCTGTGGAACTGCATCTTTAGGAACCTCTTCAATTGTTGCCTTGATTCCAACATCTTTGTTGATTTCAGTACCGCTTTTCAAAGTAATGGCTTGGCATTGATCCTTCCCTCGGTTCCTTGGATTTGGTTCTGTGTTGCTAGGAATGTTCTCTGTCGGTCTGTAACTCTGGGCATTGGCCAGTAGTCCAATTTGATTCTCTAGTGCTTTGATGGAAACATATTAGCATTGAAAAATAACATCATATGCTGCTTATTGCTTTTTGAACATCTCTGCAATCCATTCTTTCATTTCTGGTTCTTTTTCAAACTCATGGCTTTTGTTTTGTTGCTGAAATCTAGGTGGTGGATTGTTCTTTTGCCCTGAATTGTTGCTCCATGAAAAATTGGGATGATTCCTCCACCCTGGATTGTAGGTGTTGGAATATGGATTGTTCCCCTGTCTGTTGAAATTGTTGACATAGCCGTCTCTTCATGTTGGTTTGGTTATGGTGCCCCTCCAAATGGTGAACTTGTGGCTCTGGCGATGTTTACAACTTGCGTGCTAAGTGTTTCCAGGCTTTTGCACATTTGCTCCAACTTAGTATTCACTGCTTAGTTAGTTCCAACTTCATATATTCCTGCAATTCTCTAGATCTTGCTTCTTTCTGTTGGCCACAAGGAATTATTGTTAGCCATTTCTTCGATTAAGTCTCAGGCTTGATCTTCTCATTTTGCCATCAAAGCTCCTCTGGCAGCAGCATCAATTGTGGTTCTCATCAATCCAGAAAGTCCATTATAGAAAGTTTGGACTTGAAGCCATTTTGGAATCTCATGGTGAGGACATTTCCGGAGCAAATCTTTGTACCTTTCCCAAGCTTCGTAGAGAGTTTCTGAGTCAAGTTGTACAAAAGATGTGATGTCATTTCTCAGTTTTGCTGTTCTGGCTGATGGAAAGTACTTTGCAAGGAATTTGGTGGCTGGAGTGTTCCAAGTGTTGGTCTCTAAGATATTCCCAAGATCATATAAAGCAATGAAATCATGTGAAAACGAAAGTAAGAATGGCAGAATCATACTTACAATGAACGGATTTTGGATGCGTTGAACACAAAAATTTTGCCTCCTCCTCGTTTCGGCCAATGTGTCCTTTTGAATGTTGAATCCAAGCTCCAAGCTTTTGATCTTTGATTCCAAGCTCAAGGAATTAGTTTCCCTAACACCTTGATATGATTCCTTGAATGTGCTAGCAAGAAAGAAAGAAAAACAATTTTCCTTTCCTTGTTAAGAAGCTCACGGCAATGGAGCAAAAAAAGGAGAGAGAGAGAGAGTTTTCAATTCTTTTGTTTTGTTTTCTAAAACCTAATACCAAAAATCCTTCACTTTTGGTATATGCTTTTCCAAAAAAGCAAAAAGGAAAATGGAGGGAAAATGGCATTCAATGCCTTCATCTACTCCAATCATGAATAATGACTGGTTGTCAATCACAAAAAGGTGACATGACTTCCATCACTAAAGTGACAGGTGATGTGACTTGTGACGTGACTTGTGGGCCCCACTTTAATTCAAAATGCGAGTGGGCCCGTAAACACTCCCGGGATCAGGTTCGCTAATTTCAAATTAACGAATTTTCCGTTGCGACGTAATTAAATCAAATTTAATTAAATAATTATGCCTAGCAAAATTACTATTCACGTCGCTCGCGAATTAATTCTAAATTAATTCGTTAGCCCGAATTAAAATCAAATTTTAATTTCGCGTCGAAATCTAATTTCGTTTAATATATTGAATATATCATTTTTTATCGATTAATTCCAAATTAATCGTTCTCTATCTTCAAATAGTATTTTATCCCAGATAAAATCTCTCCGCAATTAATCTTAAATTAATTATGTTCGAATCATACGTCATCGGTGAACCTTGAGGAAGCGACCCATGAGATCTCTGGATATGTTGGCAGTAAATCCGGTCGTCGGACTATCCAAACACGTGCGTACCTCGCACCACATTTTTACCGATTTACGAGACATGATTGGCTTCTAGCAAAGCACCGTGCCTACCCAATTCTCTAGAAATATTCTTAAAGGAATATATAATCTATGTCAAGCGTAGTATACGTAGTATTGCGTATTGCGATCTAGTATCGGATGTCACATGCAAGGCCTGGGGCTGGAATTGTGTCTGCCCCGTATGAAGCATATATCGGATTACAAGCAACTAGTCTCTTTAATCGGATAATCATGACATTGTCATATTATCCTGATGGTTGCAACCAATTAGAGTACTAGTTCTGTATCCCTGCGTGATCATCATCTTCATATAACTGAAGTGATACTTCCGTCTTGACATCACACCCAATACACTACGATTCTCAAAAAACCCAGAAGAGGCGTACACAGAACCTGTTAAAGTCATAGACGACCAAAACCAAAGCGTATTGATTGTCGCAAGTACTAGCGATGCAAGTCTCATGTTAAGACCAAATACACCTACCCTGATGCGGATTCCCATAGACACATACTCATACTACCAATGGGATTCCGCGGGGTCTATCCAGAGCGAAGCTGTTTTCGTACCATCGGTAAACACAACCTCCTATCACACTTGCATAAGTATCCAATACTTAAACATATGAGAACTATGTTGTTACGCTTCCAAAACACGCACAAGTGCAATACTAGTCTATTCCGCATTATCGATGTCCAATCTCTATAATACTACGACTATGGATATTTAATGATTAAACCGTTATGGATTGATACTGTCTCATATCTTATAATCTGGAACTAATCATAAAGACTTTTATCATTTATATATTTAAGTAATCAAATTACAAAATGATAAAATGCAATTTCCATTGCTACATAGTTAATTTGTACAAAAACCACAATGTCTTTTACAAATAGTGACGTTATGGGTCATAATTGTCTAACAATCTCCCACTTGGCCTATAGCCAGTCACTCAAGCATCTAATACCTGAACTATATACATGTCGCTCAAAATTTTGCTGAGGAATAGTTTTCGTCAGCGAATCTGCAATGTTGTCCTCTGATACGACCTTCTCGATCTTCACATCGCCACAATGTATGATCTCACGAATTAGATGGAAACATCGAAGAACATTCTTGGATCGTTGATGAGACTGCGGTTTCTTAGCCTGCGCTATAGCCCCGTTATTATCACAATACAATGGACCGGGCTCAGCTGCTAACGGAACTACTCCTAATCTAATTAGGAATTTACGGATCCAAACTGCCTCTTTTGCTGCTTCACTTCTGTTGTTGAATCGGTAACAGTCTATTGCTTGGAAGATTTCCAACTTACTGCTCCGTTATTCAAACAAAACACGTACCCGGATTGCGACTTACAGTCATCTTTATCGGTTTGGAAACTTGCATCGGTAAACCCAGTTACCTCAAGTTCTCCATCTCCATAGATTAAGAAAGCATCATTAGTTCGTCTAAGATACTTAAGGATATTCTTAACCGCCATCTAGTGACCTTCACCTGGATCGGCCTGATAGCGACTACACATGCTCAAAGCATATGAGACATCAGGTTGCGTACATATCATGGCATACATGATCGATCCGATTGCCGACGCGAACGGTATCCGACTTATATTGTCTCTCTCATCTTGAGTTTTAGGACACATGTCCTTAGATAGAGTGACGCCATGTGACACTGGCAACAGTCCCCTATTGGACTGATCCATGTTGAATCTTTTCAATACTTTTTCAATGTACGTGCTCTGGGAGAGTCCAAGCAGCTTTCTAGATCTATCCCGGTAGATCTTTATTCCCAGAATAAAGGCTGCTTCTCACAGATCCTTCATGGAGAATTTTAATGAAAGCCAAGCTTTCACCGATGTTAACATGGGAATGTCATTGCCAATAAGCAATACATCATCAACGTAAAAGACAATGAATGTCAGTGCACTCCCACTAACCTTCTTATATACACAAGGATCATCCTCGTTTTGAACGAAATCATATTCTTTTATGATCTCATCAAAACGTTGGATCCAAGAACGCGATGTTTGCTTCAATCCATAAATGGATCGATTTAACTTACAAACCTTATTTGCAAATCTAGGTACGACAAAACCGTCAGACTGATGCATATAAACATCCTCCAAAAGGTTTCCGTTAAGGAAAGCGGTTTTGAAGTCCATCTGCCATATCTCGTAATCGAAATATGCAGCAATAACAAGCATTATCCTAATGGATTTAATCATGGCAACAGGTGAAAAAGTTTCGTCATATTCGACACCATGTCGTTGACGATACCCTTTCCCTACAAGAAGGCTTTACGTCTTCTGGTGCATCAACCAGTGTCCAAACTTGGTTGGTGTACATGGAATCCATAAACCGGAGTCGAAACCTTGTATCGCTTCCTCATACGTAGTTGGCTCGTCTTCCTCAATAAGATTAATATCCACATGAGGTGAGATCAGAAACCCATACCTCTCAGGTTATTTTCTGACTCTCTCTGACCTACGCGGTCCTTGTGTATTCGAAGATTGTGGTACAATCTCATCCCTGATGGACTGTTCATGTTCAGTTAAGGATTCTGTGCCAGGAACAATATCACTCTGATTTTCATCGAGTTCTACTTTCTTCCCACTTATCACTGCATTTAGGAATTCCTTCTCAAGGAAAACCGCATGTAGAGCAACAAATACTTTGTTCTCTTGTGGGTGATAGAAGTAATATCATTTGGTTTCCCTATGATATCCTACAAATAAGCATTTATCCGATTTGGGTTCAAGTTTGGTACATTCCAAACGTTTGACGTATGCCCAGCAACCCCAAATCTTCAGGAATGAGAAACCCGGTTTCTTTCCTGTCCATATTTCATACGGAGTTTGTTGAACAGACTTTGACGGAACCTTATTCAAAATAAGTATTGCACTGTTCAATGCATATCCCCATAAGGAAATAGGTAGCTCTGTGCGACTCATCATAGACCTTACCATGTCTAACACAGTTCGGTTTCTCCGTTCGGACACACCGTTTAATTGCGGTGTTCCGGGAGGAGTCCACTGTGAAAGAATACCATATTCTTTCAACTAATCAAGAAACTCATTGCTCAAGTATTCGCCACCATGGTCCGACCGTAATGTCTTAATACTTTTGCTGGTCTGTTTTTCTACTTCGTGTCGGAACTCTTTGAATTTCTCAAAAGTTTTCGACTTGTGTCTCATAAGATACACATAACCATAACGCGATGCATCATCCATAAAGGTTACGAAGTATTCATATCCACCTCTAGCATGGCTAGACATGGGCCCACATATGTCACTATGAACGAGGGCTAATAGTTCGGTGGCACGTGCACCTTTACCGCTAAAAGGTGATTTAGGCAACTTGCCTAATAAACAAGATTCGCAGATGTCATATGAATTTGGATCAAATCCGTCCAAGTACCCACTCTTCGAAAGTGTGGATATATGTGTCTTGTTTATGTGTCCCAGACGACAATGCCACATATAAGTTTCATATTTGTTACTTACTTTAAGTCTTTTGTTTGTTACATTATATGTTTGAGATTGATTCATATTTAAAATATAAAGACCATTATTTACATCGGCAGTGCAAATTTCCATATCATTTTTATACATAAAACACCCAGTGTTTCTAAATACAAAAGTGTACCCACATTGAGCTAACATAGATACAGAAATAATATTCATAGTCAAACTAGGTATATAATAACAGTCTGTAAGTTTAAGTACATGCCCCGAGGGCAGTTCCAAAACAAAAGTGCCAACGGCCAAAACGGTGACCTGTGTCCCATTTCCAATTCGGAGGTCAATCTCTCCTGAGGCCAGTCTCCTGCTAATCTGCAGATCCTGCACTTCAGTACATATATGAGTACCACAACCAGAATTAAAAATCCAATTTTTAAAACTAGTAGTAGACATGTTTATTTCTATAACAAACATACCTGAAGCCGGTGTCTTGCCCGCTTTGATTTCCTTCATGTGTGCCTTGTACTCGCGGCAGTCACGCTTCCAGTGACCCCGCTTGCCACACTGCAGATATACATCTTGGGATTTGTCCTTGCCTTTCCCAGAAGGTTTTGACGATTTGGCTTTGCCTTTCTTCTTCTTCTTTACACCTCCAGTCGCCTTGGGCCAAGCCCTCGGAGTCTGAGATGTTGAAGCGAAGTGCGCCTCGCGCTTCTTGCCCTTAAGGGGCTCTTTTTCTGCTTTGCGCAGTGTGGACATCAACTCTCCAAGAGTTTGGTCTTGGTTCAACATGTTGTAGTTCATGATGAACCCACTCCAAGTGTCGGGGAGAGATTGTAGGATCAAATTTACTGAAGTCTCAGCCTCGAAGACGATGCCCATCTGTCTGAGCTGCTCAATGTCAGCAATCATCTGTGACACATGGTGCTCAACAGACGTACCCTCTAACATGCGAGCGCGGAAGAGCTTCTTCTGCAACTCATATCTTTGCGATCTAAGATTATATCGGTGAAGATCATGCAACTTCGCCATCATCTCATAGGGATCCAATCCCTTGTTTTGACGACGAAATTGCGAAGTCATAGCGGCAAGCATTACCAATTGAGCAGTCGCGTTGTCATCGCTATGAGTCTTCCAAAGCTCTAGCTCAAGCAACTGATCAGGTCCGGGCTTAGGCCCAAGAGGTCTCTCTATAGCGTAGAGCAACTTCTCGGATCCCAGAACAATTATGAGATTCATATCTCAGTCTTGAAAGTTTGTGCCATTAAAGACATTATCGCTCATGACAATATCTCTAATGCTTAACTTTCCTGTCATCTTAACCGCAATAGTCCAACTATTCGATTAACGATGTATGGGTACAGTCTAACTATTATAAGAAAAACAATAATATATTAGTCCAACTAATAAAATAATTGACGAAATAATTTGAAAGCGCGTAAAGCTAAGTATTTGAACGAAATTGCAAATTCAATACTAGCCTCCCACTATTTTTCGGCGAGCCTCTAACCCTCTGTTGAGTACTCGAGAAACCTAGTTTCCTAGTGGGCTAGGATCCCGTTAAATAACACACAACCTTGACTTTGGCCAACAAGCTGTATGATATTTAACTAGGTAGATCTCTAAGATCAATTGGATCTCATCCAATTCCTAGATCCGGTAGGTGGACCTCCAAGTCCGAAACATATATACAATATATATGCCAATATATCCAATATATTTTCCTAACCTTTTTTCCTCTGAATCAACTAAGCCTTGGCTTTGGCACAACAAGCTTAATAATTCCAGTTAAGCGGAACCCATTGACTTTGGAAAGCTTCGTAATCGATGTCGATGGACAACAAGTGATCTTGACTTTGGCCAACAAATCACAACTTGGACAAGACATACGATATGGAACAAAGTCTTCATGATTCAAACACATCCGCGATGGACAAAGGTCTTGACTTTGGCCAACAAACCAGTGCCAATCTTGGATCTTGAGTAAGAATCACTCAATGGAAGGAAAACGCTTAATATTTGTTGAGGGTTTTCGCGTAAATTGGTAAATAATTTATTATCTTTGTTAGGTCTCATCATACACCCTTAAGCATGCATTCTAAAAGCATAATAAGGCGCGGTAAATAAATTAATAATGATATGCGGATGGATATCTCACAGATTATTCCTAGAACAAATCACTCACTTTCCTCTCCCCAGCTAGCACTATTATAATTTCTACCCAATTACATAATACAATTAAAGAAACCTCATTAACATTGAGGGGAATTAGGTGAGAAGAGAATTAAAAAGAATCGAGAGAGATAAGGATGGACACGCAGGTCCAATTTAATAAATTCTAAATTTACAATAATTTCCAAAATTGCCCTTTCCCTTCTAATATCCATCTGATATACATTATTCATTCAACACATCCATGTATTCACACAAAGCATGTTATTCAATCAATCTAATCCAATTAATTAATCTTTGAATAAAGTGATCATCCAATGTTCAAACAACGATTTGATTTGCGCGAGTCCAACTCGTTTAAGAATAAGTACTCGAAGTACGAATTCTTGAATTATATCGAACTACAATTTAAATCTAATTTAATTCGTATTCAATACTAATTCCATATTTAATTCCAAATTAAATAACTACATTTTTAAATGTGCCTTTAAGACTTAGATTCCAAATCTAATCTAAATGGGTCTCAAAGCCCAATTAACATCCAATGTCATTTAATTAAAGTCCAATGAGCTTTCAATTAATTTCTTAAGGCATGGACTTTGGTCAATATGGGTCAAACCCAAATACCAAAACCCAATTAAGAATCACCCTATTTGCCAAGAAACCAATTTCGGCCCATTAGGCCCAATTAAACATAAAAGGCTCATTTGTCATATTTGGACTTAATGGAATGGTTTAGGCCCAATTTGGATCCAATCCAATTGTCCTAAACCAACTTGGCCCAACCAAGCCCATTAGGCCCAAATATAACATTGTAAGCCCAATTCTAAATTAAGCCCAATTAATCAAATTCTAAAATTCCAAATTTCATAATTTAATTAATTAAAGTGTATTACATTAATTAATTATCTAAATTAACATTTCCAAAATATCAATTTAATCAATTAATCATGTTTATCCATCATCAATACATGTCCAACATTATTGAAACAAAAAATCATCTCATTTACATGCTTTGAAGCTCACAGCATTTCTATGGATTTTATATCCGATTCCGTTTTCAATCCGATTAAATCTTAAATCAATATATCCATGTTTTTCAACTTATCCAATGATCAAAAAATAAAAAATACCATGACTTTTAGGGCATATAGTATTCGGCCAAGCCTAGCATTTTGGGCAAAATTAATCCAATTAATTTTTTCTAAAATTGATCATGCATAACTCTAAGTTATCAACATACAAGCATACTCAAACAAACAATTTGATTAAAACATGATCAAATCAAATTTACCCAAATTTTAGTATATAAACCCTAAGTTCAATTTCATGTTCATCAAAGCTCATGATACCATTGTTGGTCTCTAAGACATTCCCAAGATCATATAAAGCAATGAAATCATGTGAATACGAAAGTAAGAATGGCAGAATCATACTTATAATGAACGGATTTTGGATGCGTTGAACACAAAAATTTTGCCTCCTCATCGTTTCGGCCAAGGTGTCATTTTGAATGTTGAATCCAAGCTCCAAGCTTTTGATCTTTGATTCCAAGCTCAAGGAATTAGTTTCCCTAACACCTTGATATGATTTCTTGAATGTGCTAGCAAGAAAGAAAGAAAAACAATTTTCCTTTCCTTGTTAAGAAGCTCACGGCAATGACGCAAAAAATGAGAGAGATAGAGTTTTCAATTCTTTTGTTTTGTTTTCTAAAAACCTAATACCAAAAATCCTTCACACTTTTGGTATATGCTTTTCCAAAAAAGCAAAAAGCAAAATGGAGGGAAAATGACATTCAATGCCTTCATCTACTCTCATCATGTTTAGTGACTGGTTGTCAATCACAAAAAGATGACATGACTTCCATCACTAAAGTGACAGGCGATGTGACTTGTGATGTGACTTGTGGGCCCCACTTTAATTCAAAATGCGAGTGGGCCCGTAAACACTCCCGGGATCGGGTTCGCTAATTCCGAATTAACGAATTTTCCGTTGAAACGTAATTAAATCAAATTTAATTAAATAATTATGCCTAGTAAAATTACTATTCACGTCGCTCGCGAATTAATTCTAATTAATTCGTTAGCCCGAATTAAAATCTAATTTTAATTCCGCGTCGAAATCTAATTTCGTTTAATATATCGAATATATCACTTTATCGATTAATTCCAAATTAATCGTTCTCTCTCTTCAAATAGTATTTTATCCCAGATAAAATCTCTCCGCAATTAATCCTAGATTAATTATGTTCGAATCATACGTCATCGGTGAATCTTATAGAAGCGACTCATGAGATCACTGGATATGTTGGCAGTAAATCCGGTCGTCGGACTATCCGAACACGTGCGTACCTCATACCATATTTTTACCGATTTACGAGACATGGTTGGCTTCTAGCAAAGCAACGTGCCTACCCAATTCTCCAGAAATATTCTTAAAGGAATATATAATCTATGTCAGGCGTAGTATACGTAGTATTGCGTATTGCGATCTAGTATTGGATGTCACATGCAAGGCCTGAGGCTGGAATATTGTCTGCCTCGTACGAAGCGTATATCAGATTACAGGTAACTAGTCTCTTTAATCGGATAATCATGACCTTGTCATATTATCCTGATGGTTGCAACCAATTAGAGTACTAGTTCTGTATATCTACGTGATCATCATCTCCATATAACTGAAGTGATACTTCCGTTTTGACATCACACCCAATACACTACGATTCTCAATAAACCCAGAAGAGGACAGAACCTGGTAAAGTCCTAGACGACCAAAACCAAAGCGTATTGATTGTCGCAAGTACTAGCGATGCAAGTCTCATGTTAAGACCAAATACACCTACACTGATGCGGATTCCCATAGACACATAGTCATACTACCAATGGGATTCCGCGGGGTCTATCCAGAGCGAAGCTGTTTCCGTACCATCGGTAAACACAACCTCCTATCACACTTGCATAAGTATCCAATACTTAAATATATGAGAACTATGCTGTTACGCTTCCATAACACGCACAAGTGCAATACTAGTCTATTCTGCATTATCGATGTCCAATCTCGATAATACTACGACTAGGGATATTTAATGATTAAACCGTTGTGGATTGATACTGTCTCATATCTTATAATCTGGAACTAATCATAAAGACTTTTATCATTTATATATTTAAGTAATCAAATTACAAAATGATAAAATGCAATTTCCATTGCTACATAGTTAATTTGTACAAAAACCACAATGTCTTTTACAAATAGTGACGTTATGGGTCATAATTGTCCAACACCAAGTTGTGATGGAACCTGCTGGTAGTGAATGTAGCCAAGCTTTTGCTCTGTCTTTCAAGGAATATGGAAAAACTCGCAGTCTCATTGCTTCTTCTGATGCTCTGTTGTAATTGAAAGTGTCGCAAACTTCCAAGAAGTTGCTGATGTGGGCATTAGGATCTTCAGTTGCATTCCCCCCAAACTGAACTGACTGTTGAATCATATGAATGCATGTTTTGATGTCACACTCATTTGCTGGTAAGAGTGGAAGTACAATACAGGAAATGAGGCCGTCCACCACTGGAATGGTTCTGTCTCAAATGGGAATTGGTGGTGCAACTTCTAAAGGTTCAGGTTCCATGTTAACGATTGCTTCTTGGCCTTCTCGCCTTTCCCTTCTCAACTGTCTGATGGTTCTTTCAATCTATGGGTCAAGCGGTCGGAGTTCAAAGCTTCTGGTTCGTCTCATGTAGTATCTGAGAACCTGAAACACAAGAAAACAAAAACAATAAGTAAAAAGAAATTAGATACAAGTAAAGGTATCAAACCTCAAAACTAATAGGGAAAGATAAATAAGTCCCCGGTAACAGCGCCAAAAAATTGACCGACGTAATCACATGCGTATAATGCAAGCGCACGTATCGTTCAAGTAGTATAAAAAGTATCGATCCCACGAGGACTTAAAACCGTTTGTTATCAATTTATGAAGTTAAATATTTACAAGTATCTAATGGATTGATTGTTTGATTTGGGTGGTGACTTTAAAATTAAAACAAGTAAATAAAATTGCTTGAAAGTAGATTGAAGAAAATTCAAATTTATAAAACTATCCAGGGTTGTGAATCCTTCCAATATCTTTTTAAAAGATGAAGTGGTTATTTTAAGTTTGTGTAATATATTGGTTTATTAACCCGGAACATGAAATTATGTAAAAGCCTCTTCCGATGGTCAAATACAAATACCCAGTATAATCCAATTAATCATATTCCTATGTTAACCAAGTTATTTGAATTCTTTAAGATTAAGTTCCAATTATGGCTACCCCCGCCCAATAGGTATATTCCTATCCTGTAAGGAAATCTATTAAAGGGTTATATATCCTTAAGGAAGATCGTAGGCTATTGAGTCTGAGGTCTTTAACCTAAAATCTCTTTTCCAAGTTCATTTTAAGTTTACCAGTTCAATTTTATTAATGGCCAGTTAATAAAAAACATTAGGATTAAGGCTCAATAAATAAACATTTATATTACCTAAATCATAAAATAACTCCTTATTAACCGGTGATATTGGAATTCATCACAACCCTAAATAACTGACTTATTTACGACACATAGGTCTTCTTGAGGAGGAAGAATTATGGATGTTGGATCAGGATCCTGGACGGGCTCAGGGTTTGTGAATATCAAGCTTAAAGCCTTGTCTTGATATATTTCCCATTTACACAGCCATACGAGTGTACGTACCATCCATAATGAATCAAATTATATAAGATTCAATTTCTCCCACTGACCAATTCCATCACGATGGAATCGTAGAAGAATAATATTGAGTAAGAATCACATTCATCAAATAACTTTAGAACTGATTGTCATAAATTCATATGTTCGATCATATCAAACATCATTGAACAATTCAAAATACTCACGATGAATTTTAAAATATAGTTTTCAACACTTCAAATAGAATATCTTTGAACCATTCAAAATATTCTATCCGCGTTTCATCGAAAATATATTGAAAGTTTTCGAACCATTCAAGATGTTCAATATATATTCTTTTAGAAACATGTAACTAAGTCATGACAATTCATTAACTAAGTTACGAAGTAAAGAAAACTATTCATGGCAATTTAGAATTCATTAAACTACATACTTCCAAAGTATTAGTTTAATAAATCTGTGGTTCAATGACGATCATTGGTTAAATGAGATTTAATCACATCCTGAATACAATATTCAGTAAATGGATAAGGATATATGGTGTGATCTTGTATCAAACCATCCTTTACCATACAGAATAAACATCTAATACTTATATGATAAAATCTCATAAAGCACTATTCTAAATTATTTAGTTAACCGAATATTTTTCTTAATGTTCATCTTCTTATCAATGACACTACTAGTCATATAAAAATATGTAACAACTATTTATTAAGAACAAGTAACTATCCAATCGTCACAAATTCTGATATCATATATCAAAACAATCATTAAACAATATTTTAAATAACTAGACGGGAGATCCGGTATCCAATACCTACAATTGTCGTATTATGAGAATCGATATTCTCTATACACAACTATACACATCTCATTTCTTAAGCTCTATAATTTTCCTTCAATTATTCACAATAATTGCACATAATTGATTAGCAAACTGTGTCAAACACGTGACTTCTAAAAGTCACTAAAGCCAATAAACGCCATTTTTTAGAAGATAAACAAAATACCAAATGGAGTTCTTCTTCAAGCCAGTTAAGAATCTCGAGACATGAACTAATTCGTGTCAATTCTTACCGTACAAAAAACTAATCTCTATAGATAATTATATCCTAAAGCAGATATCTATTTAGATTACCTATCGTGACTTAGAAACTAAGTCACTAACCATCTTGATTTTCAAGGAAATCGGAACAACAGTTCCCGATGGTTTTAACTAATCTAACAATATCCAAGTCTACTTACATTCTAGAACCTATTCTAGAAAAACGCAACCAAAAGTGAAGTCAGAAAACATATTAAATAATATGCATGCAGTGGATTAGAAGTATAATTTTATTAACAATATAGATTAAAGGAAAAAAAATAGCAGCAATTTCCATAAAATTACACACTGCTTTAGTTATGGATTTTTAACCCAGCAGTATCTCCCACTACTTTACGTAATATCATAATCCCCAACGGAAAACGGAAATTCAATAGTTAAATCAAATTCCATAGTGAGAGGTGGATCCCATGAATATATTTCGACTTACAGCTTTGGCACGATCTCGCCTACGTATATTCATTAGGTAGACAACTCATTGTCAATCACATTCATTGTCACTCCTAATTTTGGTCCTGACTGTTTCTCGTTATGACAGCTTTGGCACGTTCACAATGAGGCGTATCAAGGCTTCACTTGCCAATGACAAACTCAAGCTACCAATGTAGTCCTGACAGCTTTGGCACGTTCAGGATTTCCACTTTCACTTGAATTTGTATAGTATCAAATATACATCCGGCATGGATAAAATTATATCAACTACACCCTCACTGCTTTGGCACGATCTCCGATGCAGCCATAGAAAGATACCCATAAATCGTATTGACAAGACGGACCAAGAAACATGCATCCAATACATATCACTTTACTACCTTATTTAAGCGGGGATATTCCTCAAGAAATCTTTGCTCTACATCAAATTCAGAATTTCAATCAAGATCAATTTCCTAACAGTTCAATTCTACCTTAGAAAACATAACTTAATTTAACCAATAAATTTTCCTTACGTTTCCCATTAGCGTAGAACCGAAAAGTCAAGAAATATCTAAATTACATGCATGTGCAAACATCAAAATTGGATTATATATCATATATCAAGCATGAAAAATGTAATGGATGAAGGATCAGACATGCTCTGATACCATTTTTGTTTGGGTTTTGGACAAAGGCCGCGGCGGAAGCTCTGTTCAGGCGAAATCATAATTTTAAAACTTTTTTAAATTACCGAATAAATTATTCAATATCTAATATTAATAATTTATTCATATTTCACCTAAACATATTTATTTGATATCAAATAACGACATAAATCACTAAGAAACGTCGCGAAATTTTTAAGAAAATGTTTTTCCGTAAAATGGCATAAAACGTGTTTTTGACCGAACCAACCACCCAATACACATAAGGCCTGCCCAGGTCAGCCCCAATAATATTAGGGCAGTTCATAGGCTGCCCGAATAGTGACCAATTCACTGTTTGGGCAGCCGTCACCCAGTTGGCTCAAAAGTCACCCGGTAATGCCGTTTTTCACCGTTTTCGCTTATTTAAACTCCGAAATAATTTCCGGCAATTGTTCCAACACCCAAAACACATCCAATACATTCATATGACATATTTTTCATCACCAAATATACAATATTTCCAAATCTGATCCATAAGCAAAATATATCAATTTTTCATGCTTAAAATCCAATTTTCCAATATTAATCTAATTAATCTTAACACCAACCAAAGTCACCATAAATGAACCATCCAAGAACAATTATAGGCATTACAAGAGTGGTCATAACACTCTAGAATGACAACATATCATCAAATGATCAAATTGAATAAATATTACAATAATCTTATTCAAAACAACATCACAAATGCAATAAGCTTCCAATTTCATCCTCCAAAACCAAAAGCCCCAAATTTATAGAAAAGAAGAAACCCTAGATCTCACTAGATCATCAAGAAACAAGAAACATATTTTCTAAGCTTAGGGATTTGTAGAATTACCTTTAATCCTCTAATTCCTTAACTTTTTTCTTCATTTTCTTCATTTCCCAACTTGAATCATCAAGCAACAATTTGAGAACTTTTGGAGGATCATTTTCGGCCTAAGCAAGCCATTGAAGAAGAAAATAAAACATTTCCCTTTTAAAACAACATGATCAACTTAGGTAGGGGTAAAATGGAGAATTTTACAATTTAATCTAATTAAATATTATAAGCTTTAATTTGACAAATCAAATTTGCACACTTAAAGCTTAATAAAATCATGTCATTTGTAACGAATAATAATTAAACATTTTTCATAACAATTATGAAAAAGTATATTATTTAATTATTCAAATATTTAACATTTAAATATTTAAATAATTAATTAATATAATTATTATTATTTATTTATTTATTTACATTAAATAACAAATACATATATTCATGACATGTGTCAAAATCTCATTTGATAATTAATTAATGTGTATCTAATCAAATTATGTATCAAATACATATACACAATAATTATGATTGACCAAAAATGCCCATATGCATGTGTTTTCGTTTAACCGTTTAAACGATACGAATTAACTCATTTAATCAGGTGAAGTATTATGAATAATTTGTATTATTCATAACTTGTAGCCCAAGTACTCAACGAGTACACTTCATATTGTGAGACTCTCTAAGTTTAGGTTTATCCGTCACGAAATCCAATTTCGTGTCCATAATTCACCCACTCATGAATTATGACGACCACGGATAATCTCGCTAAACTATGCAAGTCGAGGTCATTGCATACGTATAATCCCTTTGTCACAGGCTATCTATATTATACCCAGGATATAGATAAAAAACGTCAAATCCTTATGTTATAATATAGTCGACTTTCAAATTTATGATCTCTAAATAACACTCGAAACTTGTTTCCGAAGTTTTACCACGGCCATGGATTTACTAGATCGTAAACACGTGTAGGATAGATATGCCCTGATCACAGGACTGACAGATTCTATCTTGATACGCACAGGATATCATGAGCATCAGTCCACACCCAACGAACATGCGGAGGTCTGATCTAAATAGATCGGTGATGTGACTGCCATCAAAGTGTAGAGGATAACTCATATATCCACTGTGGTATCTCAAGTCGAAAGATCACTATGCTCGCTCAACTCGAGAAGATTCCTATTGAAGTTGGTGTACCATCTATTAGGAAATCTTTAGTGAGTCGTTCAATGTTTATCAAATAAGCACATACATGTCTATACGAGTCTCCCGAGACTCATGGTTCATTGGGATAAACCATCAGACCAAGTCACGATATACGACATGTACTGGTCTCAGCGGATTTTACTAACCGACCCATGTCAGTAAATCTTGACCAGGAACTTTATTTAAGGATATACAACTTATAGTGACGCTTCCCAATGTCAATTACAAACTACGTTGTAACTGCGCACTACGTTGTAAATCCTAGGGTCATATTTAGTTTCAATCTAATCATAATTAGATATCTAATTGCAATTAGATTGAATATGTGTATAAAAGACAAGAGGTGTTACCATTAAATAAGTAATATTATGGAAAAAAAAATAATTGTTCGTATTTATGAATCGGACATAAATACGATCCGGATTGGCACTCTGAGCACCAACCCTAACAATTTCTCCCACTTGCTCTAGTACCAATCCACAGTATCATATACACATCTCAATGTGTATCACATACTCATGACCCTCAAGAGCTTACCTAGCACTCAAGAAGTAGGCAACAACAAGTAAGCCCGCTTTAACAAATTGAGTCTGTCCAACAAACCCAATTGTTTTCCTCAGCGAACATCATTCATATTTTGTAGAACCCAAGTTCTACATCAATATGACTCAGATGCGATATCAATATTGTGTTATAGCTATAAAGTTGTCTATGTATTCAGAGATCAAATCCAAAATACTGTGTAGACAACCGCAAGCACAACACTAATATCAAAACTTCTAATCTATAAGGTCAGTTTGCAAATTCATAAGTCAATACTTTATAAGTTACAACTAATTCTACTGATACAGTAGAATCAATGGTGACACTTCCACTGCATATTTTCTGACTTTATATGACATAGATCATCTAACGTCATAATTAGACTCAAAACTAATCTGACCCTAATGGTTGCGGATTATATTCTCCATGAATAAGAAACTTGTTCTTAATATCTCAAATATCATAAAGAACAAGTTTCAAGATCCATCTTATGGTCTACAACATATCAAAATAACTCGTAACAAATACAATTAAATTGATATCTTTAATCGCATATTATATAGTATTCATTATGCAATCATCATATGATGCATCAGATTGACTAGACATTCTAATCGATTTCTATTTCGATTAAAGAATCATCGTTTACAAAAGATAAATATTATATACAAGAGACACATTAAATGTCAAACAGTTATGTTAACTGTCATACATATAGTCTTACGGTGTCCTTTATTAGATCATATCTAATGCACGACTAATATGAGTTTCTCACAAGTCTCTTGTTTTATATCATATATAAAACTTCATATCGAATATAACAGAGACAACTCTCAATGCTTTCACGGAGAAAAGAAAACTTAGGTAAACCTTTTACCTCACAAACATTTCATTATTACATTAATAATGATATTTTCGTTAGGATATATAACACTAGAAAGAAATTTATACGCTCCCATTGACCCTACTATCATATATGTATTCTCTATTCTTTGACAAAATCAAATAATCTGACTGTATCAAAATTAGAAAGCAAATATTTTCGGAAAGCTTATCTGAGTCTACAATAGGCTCTATAAGCCAATATATCAAACTATGATCTTAGCAGAATACAAACTCTAGGGCCATTCTAGAATGAACTCTTCAAAAAAAAAAAACCGAAATGGATATCTCATTCGAAGAAACCATTCAGGAACGCCACTTTGTATTCTTTAGCCAAAATACATAGTTTAATATCAACGTTAACCAATAAATCTTTAATTGTTCAATTAGTGCGACTAGAGACAAGTTTTCTCAGAATCTACAATAGATTACTGAGTATAATTGTTCTCACTGTCATACTATAAAGGTCAAACCTTTAACAAGCTCACTTTGCTTTTGCTGTGCAAATAATTTGCACATTTTATGAACTATTCATAATGAAAGCTTAATCAAGTTCAAAACTTGATCGCAGTAAGCTATGAACAATCTTACTTCTATGGTTCAATGGTAAGTTATAGGATAATTTTCTTCAATAAGAAAACAACAGAACCATTAAGTATCTAATACTTTTGTAAATGATTCTGACATCCTATTAAACTTATACGGAAGATATCGTAGGGTCATTTCATCTTATTAATTACGTAGTTCCATTTATAGTTTATCACTATCACATTTGACTTCAATAAGTTAAGTCTTTTCTACAATTGTCAACATCTAATGTTACTCACCAAATAATAAAATAATTTTATTACTCGGGATCGTACAAAAGATATTCTATCAAACATAATATAATATTCTATTAAAAAGAATAAATTATAAACTTTTACTCGTACCTCTGAGGCGCAAGTATTTTCAATTATATAACCATTATACAAAAGAAAGATTCAAATCTCAAACTTTTCAAGATTCGAATTTTCTACTTATACATATCATATACGTAACTGTAGAAACTAATGAAACAATAATTAAAAGGATGAATTAGTGTAACTTGAGCATAACCTCAAGAGTATTGAGAACTAATTCGGTAACACTCAATATCAAATGAATCAAATCATATAAGATTCAATTTCTCCCACTGACCAATTCCATCACTATGGAATCGTAGAAGAATAATATTAAGTAAGAATCACATTCATAAATAACTTTATAACTGATTGCCATAAATTCATATGTTCGATCATATTAAACATCCTTGAAAAATTCAAAAACGCACGATGAATTTTAAAATATAGTTTTCAACACTTAAAATAGAATATCTTTGAACCATTCAAAATATTCTATCAGCGTTTCATCAGAAATATATTGAAAGTTTTCGAACCATTCAAGACGTTTAATATATATTCTTTTAGAAACATGTAACTAAGTCATGACAATTCATTAACTAAGTTACGAAGTAAAGAAAACTATTCATGGTAATTTACAATTCATTAAACTACATACTTCCAAAGTATTAGTTTAATAAATATGTGGTTCAATAACGATCATTGGTTAAATGAGATTTAATCACATCTTGAATACAATATTCATTAAATGGATAAGGATATATGGTGTGATCTTGTATCAGACCATCCTTTACAGTACGGAATAAGCATATAATATTTATATGATAAAACTCATAAAGCACTGTTCTAAGTTATCTAGTTAACCGAATGTTTTTCTTAATGTTTATCTTCTTATCAATGACACTACTAGTCATATAAAAATATGTAACAACTGTTTATTAAGAACAAGTAACTATCCAATAGTCACAAGTTCTTATATCAAATATCAAAACAATCATTAAATAATATTTTAAATAACTAGACAGGATATCCGATATCCAATACCTACAATTGTCGTATTGTGAGAATCAAAATTCTCTATACACACTTATACATATATCATTTCTTAAGCTCTATAATTTACCTTCAATTATTCACAACAATTGCAAATAATTGATTAGCAAACTGTATCAAACACGTGACTTATAAAAGTCACTAAAGCCAAGAAACGTCATTATAAGATAAATAAAAAACCAAATGGAGTTCTTCTTAATGCCAGACAAGAATCTCGAGACATGAACTAATTCGTGTCAATTCTTACCGCACAAGAAACTATTCTCTCTAGATAATTATATCCTAAAGCAGATATATATTTAGATTACCTATCGTGACTTAGAAACTAAGTCACTAACCATCTTGATTTTCAAGGAAATCGGAACAACAGTTCCCGATGGTTTTAACTAATCTAACAATATCCAAGTCTACTTACATTCTAGAACCTATTCTAGAAAAACGCAACCAAAAGTGAAGTCAGAAAACATATTAAATAATATGCATGCAGTGGATTAGAAGTATAATTTTATTAACAATATAGAATAAAGGAAAACAATAGCAACAATTTCCATAAAATTACACACTGCTTTACTTATGGATTTTTAACCCAGCAGTGTCTCCCACTACTTTACGTAATACCGTAATCCCCAACGGAATACAGGGATTCAATAATTAAATCAAATTCCATAGTGAGAGGTGGATCCCATGAATATATTTTGACTCACAGCTTTGGCACGATCTCGCCTACGTATATTCATTAGGTAGACAACTCATTGTCAATCACACTCACTGTGACTCCTAATTTTGGTCCTGATCGTTTCTCGTTATGACAGCTTTGGCACGTTCACAATGAGGCATATCAAGGCTTCACTTGCCAATGACAAACTCAAGCTACCGATTAGTCCTGACAGCTTTGGCACGTTCAGGATTTCCACTTTCACTTGAATTTGTCTAGTATCAAATATACATCCGGCATGGATAAAATTCTATCAACTACACCCTCACTGCTTTGGCACGATCTCGGATGCAGCCATATAAAGATACCCATAAACCGTATTTACAATACAAACCAAGAAACATGCATCCAATACATGTCACTTTACTACCTTATTTAAGCAGGGATATTCCTCAAGAAAGCTTTGCTCTATATCAAATGCAGAATTTCAATCAAGATCAATTTCCTAACAGTTCAATTCTACCTTATAAAATATAACTTAATTTAACCATTAAATTTCCTTTACGTTTCCCGTTAGCGTAACCCCGAAAAGTCAAGAAATATCTAAATTACATGCATGTGCAAACATCAAAATTGGATTATATATCATATATCAAGCATTACAAATGTAATGGATGAAGGATCAGACTTGCTCTGATACCATTTTTGTTGGGGTTTCGGGCAAAGGCCGCGACGAAATCGCCGTTCGGGCGAAATCATAATTTTAATTTTTTTTTAAATTACCGAATAAATTATTCAACATCTAATATTAATAATTTATTCATATTTCACCTAAACATATTTATTCGATATCAAATAACGACATAAATCACTAAGAAATATCGCGAAACATTTACGAAAACGTTTTTCCGTAAAATGACATAAAACACGTTTTTGACCGAACTGACCACCCAATACACATAAGGGATGCCCAGGTCAGCCACAATAGTATTAGGGAAGTTCAATGGCTGCCCGAACAGTGACCAATTCACACTTTGGGCAGCCTTCACCCGGTTGGCTCAAAAGTCACCTGATAACGCCGTTTTTCGCCGTTTTCGCTTATTTCAACTCCGAAACAATTTCCGGTAATTGTTCCAACACCCAAAATACATCCAATACATTCATATGACATATTTTTCATCACCAAATACACAGTATTTTTAGATCTGATCCATAAGTAAAATATATCAATTTTTCATGCGTAATATCTAATTTTCCAACATTAATCTAATTAATCTTAACACCAACCAAAGTCACCATAAATGAACCACCCAAGAACAATTATAGGCATTACAAGAGTGGTCATAATACTCTAGAATGATCAAATTGAATAAATATTACAATAATATTATTCAAAACAACTTCACACATGCAATAAGCTTCCAATTCCATCCTCCAAAACCAAAAGCCCCAAATTTATAGAAAATAAGAAACCCTAGATCTCACTAGATCATCAAGAAACAAGAAACATATTTTCTAAGCTTATGGATTTGTAGAATTACCTTTAATCCTCTAATTCCTTAGTTTTTTTCTTTATTTTCTTCATTTTTCAACTTGAATCATCAAGCAACAATTTGAGAACTTTTGGAGGATCATTTTCAGCCTAAGGAAGCCATTGAAGAAGAAAAGAAAATATTTTCCCTTTTAAAACAACATGACCGAATTAGGTAGGGGCAAAATGGTCAATTTTACAATTTAATCTAATTAAATATTATAAGCTGTAATTTGACAAATCAAATTTGCACACTTAAAGCTTAATAAAATCATGTCATTTGTAACGAATAATAATTAAATATTTTTCATAATAATTATGAAAAAGTATATCATTTAATTATTCAAATATTTAACATTTAAATATTTAAATAATTAATTAATATAATTATTATTATATATATTTTTATTTACATTAAATAATGAATACATATATTCATGACATGTGTCAAAATCTCATTTGACAATTAATTAATATGTATCTAATCAAATTATGTATCAAATACATATAAAAAATAATTACGATTGACCAAAAATGCCTATATACATGTGTTTTCGTTTAACTGTTTAAACGATATGAATTAACTCATTTAATCAGGTGAAATATTATGAATAATCTGTATCATTCATAACGCGTTGCCCAAGTGCTCAACGAGTACACTTCATATTGTGGGATCTCTCTAAGTTTAGGTTTATCCGTCACGAAATCCAATTTCGTGTCCATAATTCACTCACTCATGAATTGTGACGACCACGGATAATCTCGCTAAACTATACAAGTCGAGGTCATTGCATATGTATAATCCCTCCGTCACAGGCTATCCATATTATACCCGGGATATAGATAAAAAAAACGTCAAACTATTATGGTATAATATAGTCGACTTTCAAATTTACGATCTCTAAATAACACTCGAAACTTGTTTCCGAAGTTATACCACGGCCATGGATTTACTAGATCGTAAACACGTGTAGGATACTTATGCCTTGTACACAGAACTGACGGATTATATCTTAATACGTACTAGATATCATGAACATCAGTCCACACCCAACGAACAGACGGATGTCTAATCTAAATAGATCGGTGACGTGACTGCCATCAAAGTGTGGAGGATAACTCATATATCCATTGTGGTATCTCAAGTCGAAGGATCACTATACTCGCTCAACTCGAGAAGATTCCTATTGACATTGGTGTACCATCTATTAGGAAATCTTCAGTGAGTCATTCAGTGTTTATCAAATAAACACCTACATGTCTATACGAGTCTCCCGAGACTCATGGTTCATTGGGATATACCATCAGATCAAGTCACGATATACGACATATACTGGTCTCAGCGGATTTTGCTAACCGATCCATGTTAGTAAATCTTGACCCGAAACTTTATTTAAGGATATACAACATATAGTGACGCTTCCCAATGTCAATTACAAACTACGTTGTAACTGCACACTACATTGTAAATCTTAGGGTCTTTGTCTAATATACATGTATCACTAAATCAGATTTAGTTTCAATCTAATCATAATTAGATATCTAATCGAAATTAGATTGAATATGTGTATAAAAGATAAGAGGTGCTACCATTAAATAAGTAATATTATGGAAAAAGGAATTGTTCATATTTATGAATCAGACATAAATACGATCCGGATTGGCACTCTGAGCACCAATCCTAACAGTCCTCAGCCGAGGTATCTCGCCATTGGTATCGTTTAAGCATATCCTTGTTCTGAGTAGCCTCAGTTCCGGCGTCGTCCTTCTCTTTCTTAGTAAATTCATAGGCTCGGCGGAGGGAGGCAATTTCGGCTTTGCAGTCCTTCTCGGATTGTTTGAGGGTTCAGACTCCGACTTTAACTTCCTCCAACTGCTTTATTAACTCTTTCTCCCTCTCGGTCAGACAACTCTTCAACCTCTGGGTTGACCCCCCTCTGAGAGAGTGCTTGTCAGCAAATCCTTATTTGTGGCCATAAGATAGACTATCTGTAACACAGAGAAATGGTAAGTGTGGTCACGTGAATAAGTCTAAAATGTTTCGGGGAATTTAAATTACCCTCATCGAAGATCGATAGTTCTTGATAATGAGGTCATCGAGGGAGAGACCTCCATACTCTGAGGCCTTTTCCAGGGGCACAACTTCCACCGCACCATTGAAGATTGGGAGAAGGTGAACCACTTTTTCCCTCACATCTTCCACGCGGCTATCAATCCCCAGAAGCGGGGCACCGTCCACAGGTTGGGGAGGGATTACTGGAGGTTTGCTCTTTTAGGCTGCGGTTTTTCTCATTTGCATCATCCTTACGAGCTCATCGGACCGTGGCCGACAAGCCATGTGCAATTTTGACTGGAGGGGCAATGATTATTGCAGTTTGGGGGGGTTAAGGGTCCAGCCGAGGAAGCAGCATAGTGCATGAGTGTCTGCCTAGCTTCCGGCTGGATGGGAGTGGTTATTCGGGGTCGGGTGCTGTTAGATTTTCCCTGGGATGCCCTCAATAAATATGCAGCTTGCTGAAATGGAGTTCTAGAACCAGACATTCCTGCAAAAAGGGAAAGGATAGTCAGCGCATAAAAAGGGCAACGGCAAAAACAAGAAGAAAGAGTCCAAAACAACACACACAAAGATAATAGGTCATTCAAAGCCTACCGGTCTGCCTCGACTGGGGTGGTGGGGTGCTCGGGATCAGACCCGAGTCAGCTAGGGCGGAAAAGTTAATAAGGTTCCTATAATGACCTCGAAATTCCATCGCCTTCTGTACCTGAGCTCGAGTCTCCTGGTGGACCTTGGGAAGATCCCCCCAACAAGCTGCAGAGTTTTCAGAAGTTAGAAATTGGTTCAGGTTAGTAATGGAAATTCAGGGGTCAGGTCATTACCTCCGTCAGAGAAGATATTGGGGATGGTGACAAGCTCGTCATTGTATAACTACTGCTGTCCCTAGGGGCCCATGGTAAAAAATCATTTATCTTTGAATTTTTGTTAATGGTCGCAAGATTAGTGATAAAGTGGGGAATTCCGAAATTAGTAGAGAGGTAATACCAACCCTTGTATTCTTTTGGGTTAGCGTTCAACCGGTATAGCCTTTTCAATTCAGAGAAAGATGGCTCTCCCAGCCCAGCTCGGTTCCAGATGACATGTAAGCCGACCAGAATCCTCCAACTATTTAGGTTCAATTGGCATGGAGCTATGTGCATGGAGGATAACATCTTCGTAAAGTATCATTGAATGGGCAGCCGAAGTCTCATGTCAAAGAAAGCTGCGTACAGTGCCACGACATCGTTCCCGGGTCGGCTCGCTTGGCTTCATTCTTCCCAGATGGTCATGGTGACATCTTCTGGAACACCAAACCTTTCTCTCAAATACGTCAGCTCGGTTTCGGTAATTGTAGAGGCCCGATCCATGTCGAGGTTCGCAGAGTCAATCTTAGGGTGACTTATATCGGGTCGAGTTATCCGTTTATGATAAGACAGATTGCACTCCTCTGAAACAGTTGGGGTGGTATCATAGTTATCGAGACTCTCAGATCCCGAGCTATGAATGGTCATGTGTAGGGGAGGGACAGTAGGTAGGATCTCGAGAGTAGTAAAGGAAGAAGACTCGGAATTAGACATCTTTATCAAATATGACCCGAGATGGGAGATTAGTCCATGGTCCCAATTAGTCGCGCAACCTAAATCCAGAATTTTTCCTCATCCCTACAAAGTAATTATCCCTAGAAAGCTTTGAATGCCCTAACAATAGCATAATAATAGATTTTCGAGCACAAACAGACAAACCACATCCAGAAAGTCAAGAACACATGCATTTATGCCCAGCAAACCCAGAAAGAATATACTCACTCACATACACAAACGACATATAATATGTCCACATGCAGAGGCCCACCCTCATACTACAATCACCACAAAAATCCCAGAAAGCCAAAACACTCGCACAAACATCTCAAGCAATACAAGAACGACATAAATGAATAGTAAGGGTATGGGCATTCAGGAAACTTACTTGGATGGTGAAGAAGAGGCTGAGAAATCTTAGTGGGTGACGGAAATTTGAAGATTACAGAACTCGGGAAGATATGTGATTTACCTTGAAGGAGACGAAGTTGCTGAAAGAAAAGAAATGGCCTACAGTGATCCTTTATATAGGCGGTTCGGGTTGATACATACCATTTGATTAAAGGTAGATGGATCAGATCAACGCCACGTATGTCACGAATTTATTCAGATTGAATTTCAATAGAAGAGACGAGATTAGGGCGACTGTTCAATTGACATCCAACTGTACAGTAGTATTCGATTTTGTTGCGCAAGCTACGATGCACGACACGTGGCACCTTGGGGAGACAGAGCGAGTAAAACCCTAAACTATATGATGGGCATTAAAGAATATAATGATGATTTCACAACTTCCGAGGGATGATTTAGAAAGCCGAGGAAAGCATTAATGGGAAAGATATGGCACAAATAGAACCTTTGGGGTGCTGTGAAGGTCTTCCCGACCAAGGGACGGGGGAGCTATACATTTCACTTTATCTTATAGTTCATGGTAACAACTCACCAACTCGTTGATACCAAGAACTATGGGATAAATGTTAATGGTGATTTTTGGACCCTAAGATCCCTAGAGTGTTTTGATGGGTATTTAAGGAACATCCATTTCCAAGCCTCAAGGATCCAGGCCCAAGAAGCTGAGACGTTCGGCCCAACGAGGAAGTCATCGATGGATTGCACTTGATATCCGACCCGAGGTGGTACCTAGAAAAGATCACCACCCGAGTAGGAAAGGTGTTCAGAAAAGCGAGGCAGAATGAAAGCCTAAGAGCATACCCGATCTGGTAGCACAGCGGGGCAGGTTGGCAGTGGTTCCAGTTTCTCGACTCAGTCGGTCGGGTTGGGGTGTTGGTGGCAAGATCAGTTTCGAATTACGTAAGCCCTAGATAGGGATTCACGCTTCCTAAAAGGTTTGATGTGAAATGAGCAGTCCACTGGTCTATCTTTTGGCGCACGCTATCACTTAGGGGTAGACAGTTTACAGGCTGACATTATGAGGTAACGTGTGGTAGGTTCAGATGGCAAAGAGTAGAGATGTTAGGCGGCAGAGCTATGATTTGTAGAGTAATTAGGGTAAAGAGCCCATTCGGCGCTGACAGATTCACGTGGGTGACGTAATGAGATTGGCATAACAGCGTATTTGAATTTAGTATATAAAGGGAATGTGAATTCATTGTAAGGAGTTAGCAAAATTCATTCACGCATAATTTGTAATAGAGAGCATAAAAGCTTAAGTGTAAAAGTGAGCTTGTAAGAGGTCGGTCAGTCGAGCTCGAGTGATAGGCAGGTCGGTCATACCCGATCATGTTATAAAAGCTTTCATTTCCTTTATGCCCGTGGACGTAGGTTAGATATATTATGCCGAACCACGTTAAATCTTTTGTTTGTCTGTGTGTATTCGATCTTTTGCCAAGTTTGCATTTGGTTCCCAACAAACCAAACAAATTCACAGTTCAATGGAGATTGTTTGAGGAGTGAGCTTACCGATTTGCCGCTAGAACGAAAATCAACCATCAACAACATATTTATTAGAATCTCATTGACTAATGAAATTTGTGACTTGTGTTTTCTTTTATTTATCAAAATATGGCTACTTTTATACCAACTAAGAGAGATTTTATGCAAAGTTGGTGGGGATAATACTTCTAAAATTAGTAACATAACCAACGCGCCGAGATTTGGCTCATACATGTGTTGATGGTGTTTTCAGGCATTAAGATATTTAAAGCAGCACGACGAGGACAGAAGGGTAATTCCCACCATTTGGAGAAATCGTTAAGGCCGACCCGACCACCTTAAGGGTCCAAGCACCTTACGGTTTCAAACCGACCACAACAGAAATAGACCGAGCACTTTATGACCGGCAACCGATCACTTGGGTTCAGATAGCCGGGCACTATCAGATCGACAGCAGCATTCTCAGCATAAAGGACTTTCATGTCCGACCACATGAAAACCGACCAGATGGCGAGATATGCTCAAGATGATGACACCTTATTCCTGTGGATAAGATGAAACGAATTATCCTACTTTCACAAGGAAATGAAGTCAGAATCCAAAAAGGAATAAGAAAAAGGGAAGCAACGTTGGATTAGAAGTCCTTACAGGAGGAGAATACTGAATTCAACTAGGTATTCTTATACAAATAGGAGTCTGATTTCTGTACTATTATAAATAGGAGAGCAGAGTATGTGTAAGGAAGATTAGAATCATCAAGCTCCGACTTGTAAAACACAAAAAAGATCTGAGAAGCGTGTTTATGTAATAAAAGTGTCATCCTATTTTTGTCCGTGGACGTAGGTCGGATCCAAATCCACCGAACCACGTTAAATCTCCTT
>SKCR01007532.1:0-55557 GCA_019454045.1 Zanthoxylum bungeanum | reverse complement strand
CACACAAAATACCTCTGTACTATACTGCCCATAATTTCTCGTGTTTGATTTCTACATTTTCTCTCAGCAAATTCTGTTTTGCATTTATTTTCCTTTTGGGTGTGCCACTGAATATCATCAAACACCTAAGCTGCTGCAGAAGCTCTTTTCCTTTCTGCATGTATCAATTTTGATAGGTATACTTTTTCTTAACAATTACTATCTCACTTGGAAAGTATTCTTAGTTTTATGAGGGGGAAAACTTTCTGGTATTGTACTTATATTACCACTGTATTAATATCTGACTAATGTACATGGAAGATCACTTGTTTACATGTCAAAACTGCATCAAGAATTTGAATTTTACTACTTTTGGATTTTGTCCAAACTCTGAAGTTACATTGGCTGGAAAGGGGTGGATCATATGTGGTTTTAATGTTTAATTTACTGTGTAGAATTGGGAGTTTCCATTTTGTATTGGATATGATGTGTCTTATTATAGCATGTCTGATAAAAGTCGTACTAACATGCTGCAATGCTGTAGGAGGGACATCAGAACACAATCGACCTTCAGGCTCTAGGAGTTCAGATGATAGTGGATGTTCTTCCCAGAAGCGTGCTAGAAAGGAGGATTGTCTTGGTGGGTTTTTCGACTTAAACTTGCCGGCTGAAATCATTGACCGGAATTGATCTTCGATATTGCAGGTTTTCATAAAAAACATAGGTGTACAGCTCTAACTGAAGATCATTTGTCTCTTATGGAATTATTTGTATGGGGTTAGGTACCTGAGTGGCCTACCTTTGACATGGTATCATTTTGTCCCGGTGTATTTCCTTTTGCTGAGATATACTGGAAAAAAGAAACATGGAATTGCTGGTTCTGTGTTTCCCAGTTACCTCTGAAAATTTACATATTGTACAGTCTCATATTGGACTTTAGTGGGCAATAAGATATGTAAATTTTGGACCTAAGATTTGAGCTACACATATATATCTTTTTATATCTTTGGAGAATGCAAATGCTTCTATCTTGTTGGCTCTCAAATCTCAATTTAGTTTGTTTGTTTTTCTTTCCACCCATTCTTAATCTTCATCTAGTACCATTAGCTTCCTATTTAGTGTTTTATGCATGGTTCCAGAAAAATGAGTCTACAAATTCGGTCAACAGGAAGAATCTTATAATATATGCTGTCAAAGACGGCAGGTGGGGCAAGATGTTTTGGTAGTTTAACCTATGCAAGCACGGTCTAAACACTTGGCTAGTTAAATATGCAGAATTTTATCTAATATATAAAGAATCATAACTTACAATACCTAAAACGTTGTCCAAGTGTTGCAGGCGGCTGTTTGAAAAATATGTCCAAGCTCCGCTCAGGTAGCGTCAACAAGCTTATAATATCATAGATGCTTACGGTTATTTTGGCCGATTGATATTCTAATATGCTAGTTTCAACAATTCTTGTTCTTTACATTTCTTCCTAGTTCCTTGGCCTGCGGTAGGTACTAGGTTTACTACTTTAGGTATTAGTACTATGGCTTTCAACTTAAACAAATCTGTAGTTGATAGTCAAGGTAGGTCGTGTGTTTAATACCTATTAACAGCAACATGCAGAGATCAAAGCAGGAATTTTGCTTTGCTTAATTTTAAATTGGTTTTTTTTTTTTTTATAAACTTTGGTCGAAAGAGCATGCAGCTTTGTTTTGGTTGCTGAATGATCCCTGTGGATTCACTGCGTAGTTGCTAAAGAAGTTGTATTTTAAGTCATCCCTTTGCTGTTCCCCTTTTGCATTTATTCCAATTTCATTGAAGCATATTATGGATTTAGAGATTTTCAGCTTGCAATATCATATCTGTAGATGCACATGATTCATAGCTTTGATGGTAGTGCAGTCACATTTAAAATTATGAGTAGAAAAATCTTTTCTTTGTTGCTCAAGTCTCAAGAACAAGAAATTTAGAAGATGCCTTTTTGATGATATCATTGGGCAATTCATTATTTAAGCAGTTGAATTTGGCTTTGGAAAGTTCACTTGGTCATGTGTTTCTTCTTGGGTTTCAGCTCTGCCTTTTCTTCTATTATCCGAAATAATGTATTAGGTTTCAGTTTTTTTTTTTAATTATTATTTATTAATCTCAATGTAAAGATTCTGATCATCTTCCCTCACTTTGGGTTCTGCAATTTGTTTTTGTTATTATGAAACCAATGCATATTACTTGTATTCCTTTTCTAATATAGTTTAAAATTTGTAGTAGTTTCATCTTTATTATTATTATTTTTACATTCATATTATTTTTAGGATTCGAATCGTTGATCAAATGGGTAACACATTACCATTACACTATATTTTATTTTATGGAAAAAAAAACAATTTATTAGTGAATGTATTAATTATAAAAATGATAAACTTACACACATTTTCTCTAAATTCTTCGCAACTCTCTCACTGTAGTTACAGTGAGAGAGTTGGGAGCAAATTCAGGAAATGTGTGTGTAAGTATATCATTGTCGTGTCCCCAATGGACGTGACTTGGTGGTGTAGGGCTTGAGATCTTACCTTGAGGTCATAAGTTCGAATTTAGGGAGTGCTTATCTTGTAAGAGTCTGGGACAGTCGGAGGTTTTACTTACTCTACTGAAGCTTAGAAAAGATGATTTGACGATGAGATTTCCAACGATTTCAAAAAAAAATATATCATTAGTATTAATTAATCTCACTATTTTCGAAGGAACAACCATTTTGTTACACTAAATGAAATGTTGGTACAATTTTTGTTTGTTTTTGATGAAAAAACAACATGATAAATGAAGCTACATCTATTTTTTAAACACCCATAAGCATGTCTGTCAGGTTCCTTTGAAAAAATTGATGATGCTTGTTGAATTGTTCAAGAACGAAGCTTATTTGTTTTTATAAATAAAAATATATATCTTCAACATCGATTTATAAAAACTAAAATTTTTTGTGTCTTGCAATTGTTTGAAGGTTTGACTGTGCACCTCAAACCAAATTAGAAGCTTCTTGTTACATCAAATTTATTTTCGTTTGTATATTTTTTATATCGTTACATTGTCCAGTAACCTAATTAAAATAAGATTATGTTTGTTGTGACTTGAAAACTATCATGAAATAAAAAATTTTAACTGTGAAATAAAACTAATAATGGTGGTAAATAATTAAGAACAAATAGCAAAATTCGTATAGATTTTAATTTATTAAATAACTATGGAGTAAAATTCATTGTTGCAAGTGTTTATCAAAACACAAACCTTATGGCTGTGGCTTTTAATGTTTAGGCTACTGGCCATAATTTTTGAACTAACAGTCCCAGATGGAGCCTAAGGTTGAAATATCTAGTCTTAATCCGTAAATGTTGTGCAATAGAATCACTCACTATGCCAAAAATGTAAATGATACTATTTTAGCGTCAATAAATGAGTTTATTGATATATTTTTTTAGTGTCAGAAATACTCGAATCAGAATATACTGACACTAAATTTAGTGTCAATTATTCAAGTGTCGGTAAAGTCCTGATACCGTAGTATCAGTATTTATTGACACAATAGCATTACAAAAATATTGACAATATTTAAAAAATTTAGTATTAGTAATTTATTGTCAATAATTAAAAATTTAATATCCATGATATAATTACATTTGTACTTCTATATTAATATTTTTATAATAAAATATAATCTGAAAAGTATATTTGAAACTAAAAATTATATGAAAATATAATATATTTCATAATAAAAATATGTTTAACTATCACATAGAGTGTATTGATAATTTAAATTAGAATATAAGATGTTTAAAATGTCATTACAATGATAAGTATAAACAAAAAAATTTCATTAAATCGATCTTGTATCTCCTTGTCAAAAAAAAAAAAAAAAAAAAAAAAGTAAAATGAAATTACATCTTTGGCACCGCCACTTTCACCTAAATGTCATAAACAAATTTCATATCATTAGTAATTATTAATAATATATGTTGAAAAAACAAGATTATTTGAGACGAACGAGAGTTGGTCCAACTATAGTACAATGCACATTCAATAACAATAAATACGCAAAGAAAGCAGCAAATGAATGGGTGTGATTAAACTAGAAATACTCAAAGAAAGCAGCCAAGACTTGGCAAGAGAAAGGATCCCAAAATATGAACAAATAAAAAGTTTATAAGAATCCACAAACTATCAATATACAATTGACAAAATCAAAAATTGCCTTAATTTAGTATATTTATAAAATTATAATTTAATTTATGTTTTATATATTTTTATTGTGATTTTTATTTCTTATGTATGTGAAATAATACTTTGGATGCATAGCTAGAAAATGGACATGACATTTGGATTTTGGAAGCAAAAAACTTGAAAGAACGTTTTAACAGTGTACAAATTCAGAAATTTCAATCCTGCGTAATTTTCGTATTTTAGTCATAACGTTTTACTTTGATATCAGATTGAAGTGATTACAGTTCCAGATGAAAAAAGATTAAAAAATCTACAACTTTGTTGTTGACAAGATTTTCTAGTTCTGAATTTTTCAAGATCGAAATTGACGAACAATACAAAAGGTGTAAGTATGTCAAGTTTTTAGCGCTGTTGTCGGGGAATATAATTTAGTAGATATAATAATAATTTAATTCTTGTATTTTTTTTCTCTTTTCTCTTTATTTTTTTATTTTATTTTGTTTTTTTAATATTTTATGCATCTCATTTTTTAATCCCTATATTTGTATTATTTATTTTTATTTTGTCATTTATTTTAACTTTTTTCACATGTTTATTATTTTTCTTTTTATAAGTATTGTATTTGCATATTTAAATTTTAGCATATAGTCTACATTTAGGTTGCATGAGACATTAGTCTCGATCATCCAGCGGTTAATTGAATAGAGAGTCTTCATCACCTTCATCGTCAGTCAAAATGGCCGAGAACCGAAATGAAAACCCACATGTCCAAGTTGAAAATCCAGTTGATCATGAAGAAAACGAGTCTCAGCATGACGATTGTTATCATCCTAGGACACTCGTTATAAAATAATTGACATGTCATGGTGATAAAACCATCAGTTCGATGAAATGAGAAATGTTGACTTATTGGTTGATTGTTGAATTAAAGGATGAGATAGTCCATGCTTGGGTAATGTATTCGCCTAGGATGAATTAGAGGGTTCTTGTTATGAAGTTGATGAGCTTGTTAATGAGTGATGTTAGGTAGTTGGGTGAGGATGCTATATTGATGTATCTAAAATGCGACATAATGTATGTTATTATCTATTTCCCTAAACTCAAATTTGACCTTACCGTCCAGTGAACTCTTGGATTTCTACCATCACTTTTGCTAGTTTTGCAGATTGGCTACCAGATGAGTCAATAACTTCAGCTTTGGAAGTCATGCTCAAGACGCGGATCACCCAAGTTGTAGTCACCCTCGCAAGTATTCTGGGAAAAGTCTTACGAGTTTAGGGTCTATGATTCATATGTTATTTGTCTTGCTGAGCACGTTGTTTTGTATTACTAAGTAAAAGTTTTGATTGCATATGATGTTGTGGGCACGAAACCCTTAAGTGTTGATTTTGATCTTGATGTGTTTTGTATGGACTTGAGCTCCTTTCGTATGTTGGATGTCTTTTTCAGGTTTCGTTTTGATGTTGGGCTGTGATCTAGGTTATCCAGTTTTAGGATACATCATGTTTGTTTTTCTTTAAATTTGGAGGCTTATGGAGATAGGTTAACCATGTCTCCTGCCAGTAGCATCCTGCCTCAAGCGGGGTGTTACATAATAACTTAAAAAACTCCTCGTGCCTGCACCAAGCAGTCTTCTTCAGAACCTCTAAAGTCTCTGAGTTGATCAACCCTATGAACTTGCAACGCCAGAATTCTAACCACCAATCTTCCTCCTTTAGAACTCTGAATGATTATGAAATTGGGTTAAAGTTGTGTTTTTATACTGATGGTTACCAAAGAACAATCTTACCAAAGCAAAAAATACAATGGAATCAATAAAGTCTTCTAGATTGATTGTCAAGAAGGAAGAAACAAAGTATATGGTGACTCTTAAAATAATGTTTCTTCTCTTAGGTAAAATGGTTATTAGTTTGTTTAAATAGGTAGGGCAAAGATAGATTTTTCCTTATGTAAAACTAGGCGTCCAAAATAATCCACTTATGCACGAGCGTTCGAACGCCTTTCAAACGCGCCTTAAACATAAATTTTCTTCCTCCATGCGTTAGAACGCTCAGACGAATGCAACGTGAATGCATGTCGCAGATTGGTTTTGAGGTACAACTTAAAACACTTGTAATGTTCTCGTCCCCTAATAAAATCATGCGTTCTTTAGATGTACGAGATCGACTTTAAGTTTGCTTTCTAATGACACTGACCTCATATTAATCGAAGCTCTAAATATTCTGAAATGTCTAAAAGAGTGAATGGCATTTTGATATCTCCATCTGATGTCGAAATACCTGTCCAATTACTCCGAGATCTTCAAGACTCATTACAACTCAATCGAACTTGTTTTGTTACGGAAGTTGCCAACACACATGGAACTAAAAAAGATCACTGAAAACAGACATCTATAGTTCAAGTTATGAGCAAAATACTAAAGACTGTGACAAAAAAGTATTGAAAGTGAAAATTTTTCTGGGTGGGATTTCTAGGATATCTAATCCTCTAACACATGATTATATGTATGCTGATATATCATGTTTGAAATTAATTGGGTTTCGTGTAAAACATCTATTTTAATTTGTTTATTAATTAATTAAGATTACATTATATATCTAATTAATATCTCAGTATCCAAGCATGGGGACTAAAATAATGTACATGTATGGCTTTTTCCAAGTTGACTAAATATAGCCTCCAACCAAATTAGAAACTTCTCAAGATACATTAAATTCAATCCATACATGCATATAGCTTCTTACAAACTAATAATTAAATCGACGCTTGTAATTGTATACATACATATAGGTCTCCTCTAGCATTATAATTCAAAACAATTCTTAGTAATTGATTAGAGTTTTACTAATATACTTTAGTACCCATATTGTGGATATTAAAATTGAAATTCGGACCATTGAACTTAAAATGACCGGGATAATTGAACTTGAAATTAATATATATTTCATATTCAATGTTAGAAATTTCAAGTTCAATAGTTATTATTTCAACTTCAATACTCCTGATATGGACATTAATGGAGGTACTGTAGCTATGCCAGACTAATTGATCTAAAGATAAGCTCAAAGTGTTTTTGAAAAAATCTCATATCATGCATTGCATGCAATCACTGGCACTAGAATATTTGGGGAACCATGTGACCAATAAGTACTTTGTCTAACCTTAAATTGAAATATGTATTCATCCATTTTGGAAACAAAAATGTATATATATATATATATATATATGTTTGTTTGTTTGAGGATACCTAGCTAACAACGTATTTTGATCATTTGTCATATTTTCCACTCGACGATAGTTAATTATATGCATATATAACTCTGATATCATGGGTGACGCAGCTCGTCATTTTATGGTCACCTACATTATTTGAGGACTTCAACTCCATTTACAAAATATTAAAGGTATACAGAGGACTTGTGATTAAATTGATAACAAGTTAAGATGAAAATTAATAATAAGTATTTTCTATTTAGAAGTTATTATTTATTTAAACTTGTACGTTGAATATTATTGGAAACAATACTATTTCTCACTTTTGGTTACAAATTCAAAATTTCTTTACAACTTAAAAATGATGTATACCAGAAATTGAAGAATGTGTAATGAAAGCTTTCAGACTTTTTTTTTTTTTGAAATCGTGGGAAACTCTACCACCGCCAAATCACATTTTCTGGCTTAAACGGAGTATGTAAAACCTCCGGCTGTCTCAGGTGTTTATAAGAAACGCACTCCCTGTATTAGAACTCAAAACCTCAATATAAGATCATAAACCCTATATCCCAAATCACGCTCCAAATGAATGCTTTCAGAGTACTTGTAAAAAAATTAGAGAAGCAGTTTATATGGTAGAGATAAGAATGACTGGTAATAAGCTTCGAGTGTGGTACCCAATCTCAAAAATTAAAAGAAAAGGCAAGAAACTTTATGTGATGAGGAAGTTTTTGAATCAGACAAAGGGGGGGCCTTAATTATCTGATTGCTCAAAGGGGATTATGCCCACAAAATTAAAAACCAGTAGTCATTTCATATGTAAACGTGCAATTAATTTGCATTGTATTTGTTTGTCTTTGACCTTCAACTTTCAGCCCTTTCGAGGTTTGCCTTTCTTTTTCAAGTGCCTTTGCTTCCTTTTGGTGATTGATCCAACATCACTTGTTTTTATTAATTTCTTTCATTTTATTATATTTTTTCTTCAGTGCTGCTTGCAGCTAACATATATCTTCATACCAGAACGGAGCCAAGCCGATATTTCAACTCTAGGGATCCAAGTTATTACCTAAAAGAAAACAACATATACTTTAAACAACCCAAAAAAAGAAAGGAAAAAAAAAAAACCAAGATGTAATCATTTTGAAGTTGCATTATTGTTGAAGAAACTCCATTTTATTTTTTGCACGTTAAGGAGATTAAAGCATGCAAAGCTATCTAAAAGTAGAGAACACAGATTACTAAGAAGAATATTTTAAGATTAAAACTCCACAAATTACTGCTGTTTTGCTAGTTTCATTGAAGAGAGTGTACATATTTGAATGTTTCCTGGCAATATCACATCCGAGTTAACGGTCCAATTCATTTGGAATCTTTTTTTTTTTTTTTTAAAAAGAACAAATCCAAATTCCATGCCATCCTTTTGAAATAATCGGAAAATATGTTAATTTTTATATATAATTGTAAAAGTTGTTATTTTCTGTTGCGTGTGATTGGTGAATAATAATTATATAAAGGAGAAAAAAGTAGCTAGTATGAAATTTGGTGATTGATGAAGCTCAATTAAATTTGATATGTGATCTTTAGTGAAATTCTCGTGTTGCATCTAGGGGTGGGCAAAAGGTAGATTCGGTTCAATTTTGAAGTGAACCGAATCGAACCGAAAATCGATTGGTTCAAGAACTTAAGAATTGATTGGAACTAAACAGTTAAAATCAAACCGAACCGAACTAAATCGTTTTAATATTTTGGTGCGGTTTTGATTCGATTTGGTTCACAACCGAACTAGTTTTTTTTTTTTTTTTTTTTTTTTTTTTTTTTTTTAAGAATTAACCTTCAATCCAATCGGTTCGGTTAGTTCGGTTCAAGATTTTATAAATTGATCGGTTCACGGGTCCGATTCACGATTCAAACAGAACCGAATCGAATCAGTCAATTTAACTCAAATATAAACTGAAAAACCGAACCGAACCGAACCAATATTTTACCCGCCCCTAGTTGCATCTCTTTTTGTCTTTTGCGGTTTAACTTGGTGGTTTTCCAATCATCTTGTTTACTTGGTCATCTGTGTTCAAATTCTGAGGTAACTGGATAAGGGTGAAAATCAATTCAGGTTTAGCTCCATTTTTATACTTTTAAAAAATAAATAAATAAAAGATATAATAACATGTTTTTTCCTTATTAAAATATACTTCAAAAAGAGTCTTGCTTATTAAAAATAACATATAAAATTTTATGAAACACTGATTTGAAATTATTGTAATTATCTACAAAGACGAAATTTGAGATAAAAATTAACTTGAAAACGAAAAACTAATATGAACTCCAGAAAGAAAATGCAAGAAATATACTTTTCTAAGAAAAATCATTGGAAAATCCAAAGCCCAGGTATGAATTTCGAATAATGATATTCTTTTTCTTTTCTGAAAAACAAAATGTGCAATACAATATAATTATTTGTTGGTTTTTTTTTCTCTATATCTCATGAATGATACTTTCATGTTATTATGATGAAGTTGGTTCATAAATCTCTCATCTTCTAACTCATCACTACTATCCCATGAAAAATAAAAAGTGATTATCTCATGAAATGATATATGATTAACATTTTGCTAGATTAGATTGAATGGAAGAATCATTAAAATGAGTCTTGGTTACCCCAAAAAAATAAAATAAAATAAAATAAAATAAAAACTCATAATAGAACTCATATGGGACCCGATTACAGTTGTTACTTTGTTATATTTATGCATTGATAGTAACAAATCATAAGAACAAAATGAAATGAACAGCTTCAATTATATGTATATATATATGCAACTTATCCCATGAACTAAAGCTATATATATATATAAACCATAGTCACCTCTTTGTCTCTTGTCCCTTTTGTTCTTTTAAAATTAATGCCTGATTTTTTTTTTTTTTTTTTTTTAACTTTAAGCATCAATCTTCTATCTAAAAGCCACCAACTGAGGTTTTACTTCTTTTAATGCAAATGCAAAAAGCCCACCATTGCAAAAGCTTCAAAGGTGACATTGCTTTCTTAGACAAGTGACTGGTCAAAAAAATTGTCACCCTTTTAAGCATTATACATTATGTATATATGTATATATATATGTACATATGTCACTTACACTTGCTCTTAAACATATATGCTGCCATGTTTAAAAAAATACAAGATTAGATTTCAAAGAACCCATTTTATTTTTGAGGCAGCAGAACTTGTTCAGCTTTTCAAAAATCAATCTTTGTGAGTAGTCTCACTCTGTCATTGTGTTTTTTGTGTACATTATAAGCAGAGTTTATTCTCAAGCATTTAATGGTTTTTGGATGTTTATTTGATGTTGTGTTTTTTTTTTTTGTTTAAGAATTTGTCAATATCTGATGCATTTATTGCTGTTTCAGTGTAAATTTTCAACTCTGTGGGGACTAAGGCTACGTTTGGTACTTAGTAACTATGGGTGAAATATATTGGCGGGGCGGCTCTATTTTAAAGCCCTTCATGTTCATGGAAGCAAGAGTTGCAAGGCACAAGCGTTCTAATTGGTAGCTTTTTGTTATTTATTATCATCACATTTCATTAATCATATTCTCCAAGTATAAGAGATGCTATATTAACATTGTGACTATATCATATATTTTAATGCAAATTATGCTTCTATGTGTAAGAGTGACTAGCACAAGGCAGTCCTATTAGTTGTTAGATGATTTGCCTCTTTAGTTCTGTTGCTTCATGCCTATGCATTGATTCAATATACTGATGAGTTAAACTGGTTTTCGATGCTCTTTAACGAGGAACAGCTTCCAAATAAGCTCATGTATTCTTAGTTGTAATGATGTTCTCTTGTATTTTGCTATTAATGAATCAGTGACAAAGGCTTACAGATTCTTCTGGCATGTGTTTTTGCACTATGTATAACAAGTAAATGAACTCAAATAACATTTGTGAACTTGACTTTCTTTAATGAGGTTTGTTGCATTTCAATTATATCTATATTTGTTCTTTTCTAATGACAGTGATCTGGTTAAAAGAAAAGCAGAGGAAGATAAAATGGATAACATCCAAGAAGCATCTAACGGCTTTAAGCCGGTAAGAGTTTCATACTTCTAATGTTTTCTTGTTGGCAAGTTCTCGAATTTAGTAGCAGACATTTTCTTTGAGTTCTTCACGAGATTGTTTTTCCTGGTACCATGTCAAACTTCTTTCAAAGCTAGCCTTGTATTTTAACTTCTGCTTGGTTTTATTTTGTTTCTGTTATCTTCATTTTTCTTTCCTGAGAAAATATTTTCCCTGCTTATTTGCAAGTGTGGTCTAAAATGGTCTATGTAATTGTTAATTTTTGTTCATAAAAGGAAATGCGAGAGCTTAAGCACTCTGATGAAGTCAAAAATAGGCAACCCCCAAATTCTGAGGTCCAAAATTCATTAAAGCAAGAGGTATATAAATCACAACTTCTTGTAAAAAAATGGGGCTGAACCCAAATTTTTTGTTTTTTCCTGGTTCTTTGAGTACTGTTTTTATTCACATCATTGCTCTTATCTCTTTTGCAGATTCTACAGCTTCAGGAAAGCTTGAAGGACCAATTTGTGGTACGGCGTGTACTTGAGAATGCATTAAGTTATAGGCCCTTTTCTCTTGATACTATGACAGACAAGTCAATCCCCAAGGTAAATCCTGTGAATTGGTTTGTAAGGGTTAACTTCCTATCTCTAAAGATGCATTCCTGCTTGCATTTGTTTATTAACTCAAGCTTGAGAATTAAAACTTCTATTAACTTTTATCTTGATTTCAGGATGCCAAGGAACTGATAAAGGAAATAGCGGAGTTGGAAGTGGAAGTCGTGTATTTGGAGCAACATCTTCTTTCTTTATATCGAAAAACATTTGATGAAAGAATAACCTCTCAACCAACCGTGGATGAACCTATGAAATCAGCTACAACAATGCATGAGGGACTGTTTTCAGAAGTTTCGCAAAGTGATATTGCTTCAGAGAAAGAGAATTCTGTTATCCGAACAGGCAAAGTAATCTCTTGCGGATATTCATCCGACAATCTTCTGAAGGAATGCAATGACTATTGGCAACCTCAAAAAATGTTAGATGCTGGCATTCACCGCAGCCACTCCTCTCTATCTCACCATTCTGCATGTTCAATTAGAACATCACCTCCATTAAAATCTTCGACCAAAGCTGTAGATTCATACCATTCCCTGCCTTTATCAATGTTGGAGGTAATTTGATCCTTACTATTAACAAAATAATGTTCCCTTGTGGTTATTTCAGTCTTTAGGTAGTTTAAATGGCAATAAACAGCTTCTCTTATATGAGCCGATGTTTTTTTCTTCAGCTTGCCCCAGCCTATACTTCAGGAGGAATCAGCTTGGCAGAACATCTAGGGACATCTGTTTCTGATCATGTTCCGGAGACACCAAACTGGCTTTCGGAGGAAATGATCAAGTGCATTTCAGATATATACTGTGAACTGGCAGACCCACCTTTGATGATTCAAGATTTTCCATACTCTCCAATTTCATACTCATCATCATTAGATATAGTAACTTCACGAGGTCATGGTGATATTTGGAGTCCACAATGTGGCAGGTTTTCATCCTTCAATTCACACTTTGATAACCCTTTCAGCATTGGGGAGTCTAAGGAAGTCAGTGGACCATACTGCACATTGGCTAAGGTGGAAAAGATTTGTAGAGATGATCAGAAGTTAAAAGATATTGAACATAAGCTACAATATTATAGGTGAGCCTTCTCACTTAACCATATCCTTAATCCTATTGTTATTGTATTGTGGCATAACAAAAATGTAAATAAAAATTACTACATTTCAGGTCTCTTGTCCATCGATTGGAAGAAGTTGATCCTAGAAGAATGAAGCATGAACAGAAGCTAGCTTTCTGGATCAATGTGCATAATGCTCTGGGGATGCATGTAATGTTTCTGAATCTAAGAATAAAGTTCCTTATTATGTTTTTGATACAATAAGATTATTGGTTTTTGACTTGCAGGCTTATTTGGTTTATGGAGTTCCAAAAAATAATCTGAAAAGAATATCATTACTGCTCAAGGTCTGTGTTTCTGATTACCTTCAGTTCAGCTAGTAGAATTTCTTCTGATTTTTATTAATAAATATGTGGAGGATTCAGGCTGCATATAACATCGGGGGCCAAACAATAAATGTTGACATGATACAAAGTTCTATTCTAGGATGCCGAATGCCTCGCCCAGGACAGGTTAATTCTATATTTTGAAATCTTTATATGTAATTCAAGTTAATAATTACTTGCTTTCTCAGCATAGATTTTTATCCAACTTATTGATCATTTTTTTTTTGTATAGTATCAACTAGTCATTTTCTCCATGTTCTTTGATTTATGATGATGAGAAGATCATTTAACTCCTTGTTTTCATGCTGCTTATTGAGCTTAATACTGTTTGCAGTGGCTGCGTTTTCTGTTTTCTTCGAAGGCAAAGTTTAAGGTTGGAGATTCGAGAAAAGCATATACAATTGAGCACTCCGAACCTCGTTTGCACTTTGCATTGTGTTCAGGAAGCTACTCTGATCCTGTGGTATGCCTCTCTTTAGAATCCAGAAACATGATTATAATGCAAGAAAGATGAACCATGTTACAGTTTGTTTAAGCATAAATTGAAGTTTTAGAATCAACCATTGTGTTTTATTTCTCTTTAGGTCCGTATATACACACCCAAAAGAGTGTTCCAGGACCTGGAAACTGCGAAAGAAGAGTATATCCAATCAAACTTCAGCATAAACAAGGAGCATAAAATCCTTTTACCAAAAATAGTGGAGACTTTTGCAAAGGATTCAGATATGTGCCAAGCTGGTTTATTGGAGATGATTGAACATATTTTGCCAGATTCTCTAAAGAACATTCAGCAATGTCAGCACAAAAAATATGGGAAAAGCATTGAGTGGATCCCTCACAACTTCACATTTCAATTTCTGCTTTCAAAAGAACTAGCATAATCACTTCCCATGATCCTCTTCTAGGTCTTGAGGATTAAATTTGTGTGCAATTTTGATTTTTTTTTTTTTTTCATCTATGTAGTTCAATGCTCTGCTATGCAATGCAAGTATGATAGCTTAGAATGACAGATGAATCACACAACTAAACTTGTTCTGAGAATTTACAAGCTTGAGCTTGTTTGATCAAACCCTTGTTTTTTACAATGGCAATGGATGTGATGTGATTCATCTGTCATTTCTAGTTGTCTATGTGAACTTTAATGTACAAATGTATGAGAGATAAGGAAGAGTTGGTTAATTAATTGAATGGCCTTAAGAGCTTTCTAATTTGTGTGAGATTATGTTTATGCCACAAGATTTGTAATGAATCATTCTCTCTTTTTTTTTTCTTTTTTTATACAAAATCATCAATCAAAATTCCAAAAAATATAGAAAAACGAAAAATATATTAAAAATGAAATCAAACCATTTTTGAGAAATCAGAAATTGATTGATTAATCGGTAAAAATCAATGTGATTTATTGATATCAATTTTAAGTGATTAAAATTCGCATGATTGAATCGCTTATTGTTTGCACCCAAAATATTCAACTCCACTCTAATTGACAATAAATTCGGCCCAAGCTCAGGGGAGTCATTCATAAAATTACCAAAAAAGCTGAACGTGTATCGGCTTTCCTCTTTTATACTTCAGTTTCCTCCAATTAAGAAAAGTAAAAAATGTGATGGACAGAATGTGAGGAACAGTTGCCGGATGTGAAGGAGCAAGTGGAAGAATGAGTGTTTGCAGGACTTGATGATTGCTATCAGGACGTGACAGTTGCAGGAACATGAATGAGTAGTTTGGTGCAAGATTATAAAAGGCAATGAAGACTCCACTCAAGACACCAATAATCATCACAACTCAATAAACAAACACAAATGAATCAAACAACAACAACAATTCTATCTTTTGTAGTTTAGCCTTTTTAAAACTCTTTTTCAATAATTTTAGTCATTTTAGAATTCCTTTGTTTCCAGTAGTCTTAATCTCTTTATTAATTACAGCATCCTTTTATAATCACAATTCCAGTACTATAAGCTTCTTTTTTTTATATATAATTCCAATTTAGTGTTCATTTATTTTACAACATCATGTTAGAATCTAAATTGTTCATCTCTTTTGGACTTTAGAAGACCCACAACGTTTGCTTTTAGAAGGTAGATATTATCAATTTCAACTTTGAGGCCCGCTCCTCTTACACGCATGCGCACAAAACTATTTTTGGAGCCACGGTAAAATTGGCACACCCGGTGGGACCCAAGAGCAGGATGCTACCAAAAACAAGAAGTAATTTTGGGAAAGACATTATCATATCTCATGATGAGGAAGTTGTTCCTATAACAATAGGGTAAGAAGAGACGTTTCATACCTGATGGAGCAAATTGTGAGGAACCTATCTCCTCTTGCAATTCACAGACAAGAAAACCAAACTCTAACATGACCTATTTTTGGAGTCTCGAGTGATACAATGTCACGACCCTCTCCCTAGAGCGGGCCCAACCCTAGAAAGAGGTTCGCAGACTTCTTTAGCCCGAACATTCTATATGTCAACCAACCATTTAAATACACACAACCATTACATCATAAATTACAAATCCATGAATTGTACACAATTTTTATGATTTACAACACAAGTCTTTAAAAAAAAATGCAAATGACGACTCAAATGTCTGGACCAACCCGAAAAATACAACTGTGGCACACTGATCCAAATCTGGTACTGCTTCTGCTGTGCTCGCGACTACCTGGAATGTTTTGGGAAAATGGGAGTGAGCTTAAAAAGCTCAGCAAGTAAAACACTCATACTCTCAACATGATCTCACCAACAAAATAGGAATATATATATATATATATATATTATATATATATATATATATATAATATATATATATATAATATATTATAATAATAAATTAATAAACACACACACTTGCCAAATTAATAAACACACACATTTATTACACACACACACAAATCGTGAGAAGGCATAGGAGAAAGAAAATAAAAACATAACAGAGGGAAAGAAAGAGAGAAAATGGCTAAGAAGAAAAAGAGAGCAAATGTTATAGAGTGTCGGTGACGGCAACTGCTGGCTATTCGACTATCTCAGTAAGTGTATGTTTTGTTTGGACCATATCGATCTTTATTTGATATTTGGTTTTCAAGTATTATAGAGCATGTCATGAAATCATTACATAGGCATAACTAGTCTGTAAGTACAAGAGGTTAAATCTGTAGATGGATATGAATATGTGTGTGTGTGTGGTGTATGCACAGTGCATTAATGATAATATAAGTATGTATTATATAGAATAAGTATTAACAGAAGCATGTATAGAGCTTAGTTTACAAATTGTACATATAAAACATACATTTTAGAAATCACTTGGGTTGTATATAGCTTATATTAAAGTACGATAGCAATATTACATATATATGCATATGTGATTGATGTTGGTATGAATTGCATGTTTATATAAGAGAAACCTTTTGGTGAATGGTAGGGTATGACAATATGATAACGCATATACATGTATATACGGTTGATGAATGTTTAATAGTAAGAATATTTTATAAATCCGATTTGATGATATTTCAATGAAATAAAAGAAAGATGATTATAATAAATGCCTGAACTAGGTTAACAAAGATTAAGTGGGTAAGCATTGAGATATCAGAGTAGCGCAGCGAAAACATGGTAAAACTTGACTTAGTGAATAGGTATATGGATGTTGAATGTAAACAGAAAACAAGACTTAAGGTTTATGTATGAATAGTAGAGAGACTAGTAGCTAGTAATAAGTTGGAAAATGGACAAGGGAATAAAAAGATAAATCGGACTTTGATATGTGTGTGTGATCATAAAAAGTTCAGATTAATATTAAATTGAATCCAGCCCTTGTATGTGTTTGACGCTCAAGGAATGAGCATAGTTACTTACTAAGTCTTATGACTCACAACCCAACAGTGTTTGAGTTTTGCAGGTTGGTGACCTGATCGATCGACTAAAGACACCAGAGCTTGAGGAGCCGGATAGCAGAGTTGCAGTCAACCAATCACCGGGTCTTGGGCGCATGAGAGTCGAGTCATTTGTATAAGTCTATTAGTAAAAGTTCGAGTTGTATAAGTTTAATTGTAAAAGTTTTTGTTTGTATGCATTTTCGGGCATGGAGCCCAGTTACATTATGTCTTGTGTTGATTATTTCAGTGTTATATGGTGTATTGGGCCCTATAGGTTGTATGGAGGTGTTGGACTTTGATCCACAATTTCACCAATAATTTCAACATTGATCTAGCTATTTTTACAAATATAATAGCCATGCGGATGGAGGCAAGCCAAGATGTAATAAAAAAAACCAAGAGAAAATCTTGCAGACCTTAGAGAAGATGGAACAACATATGTCTGAGCAAGTTTCCAACTCCAAGAATGAGAAGAATGACAGACATGAAGCAATTTCCAGGCCAGTTAGGCATGAAGAACTCGGGGGACAATCCTCTAGAGGGTCTCACGAAACACATGGCTTATATTATCCGTATGTGCCAATTCATCGCCTTCTTCCTCCAGTAGAAGTCAGATACCAACCTCCTCATATGAGAGATGAGGATTTATCATGATTCTTGCTACCAATTGCCGCCATTCTAGAAGTGGTATGATTGTGGCTCCTATGGCTCCTCAACAGTTATTTGGAGCCACGAATCCGAATAATCATCCAGCAGCTTATGAAGAAATAACACATGCAGGAATGTGCTACAGGGCAATCCTCTACTGTTTAACCGAGGAAATACTCCTCTAGTGCACATTATTCAACACGTAGATGCAAAAACAATAAAGGAAGTAGTGCAGGAACTCTATGGACCAAGCCTGAGGCAAATCGACAGTCCTGAATTTCACAAGTCATGTCCTGATGCAATTAATAGAGAAAACCCATATCCTGGAGAATACATTATTCCATATTTCTAACTATTCTTTTGAGATGATGACCAATCCTCCTTGGAGCACATAGCCAGATTCACTACCCTGTGTGGAGAACTGGAGAATTATGATAATTTTTTCAATTTAAAGCTAAGATTGTTTCCCAATTCTTTGACATGAATAACTTTTACATGGTATGCCATTATTTGCAGGAACTCAATATTCACTTGTCAGGAAATTGAGAGGCATATTCACACTTAATTCTTTATAGCTGAGCTAGATGTGTGTATATAAAAGTGGAGAAATAACAATCTGTTTCATTGCTCGTTTTAAGATAATGAGGAACCGATGCAAGATTTATCTACCAAAAATAGAGTTCGTAAAATAGCACAAAGCGGCTTGGATATAGAGATGAGAAAGAAATTCCAAATGATGGAATTAATAGACTTTTATAAGTTATCTGCCAAAGTGGTTGAGTATGAGGAATTACTGATGGAGGAAATCCATTGGAGGAAAACAACAATGGGATCCTACTATCAGGAAGCGGATGCTTAAGGAATTGCAGTGGTGGGTCTCAACAGTTCAGGATCTTGTGTATGTCCTCTCCTGATTAAGAAGACACTAAAAGTAAGGAAGAAAAATATTGGAGTTGGTGCTTGGAGCGCCAATCCGGATAATGTATAGTACATTATATTTTATTATTTATTAATAAAATAACTATATTTTCATTTCAAACCTTATTAATGGTATTGTCATTATGCATATTAGATTGATGTATAAATACGCTAAGAATGACATCGACTTAGAATAGTCATGTAGTAATACTGGACACTGGGTGGTCCGAAATTGGGATAAGTATTACTATTATAAACTATTCTTAAAGTGTGTATATATTTCTAATCGTTGGTTTTGGAATACAGTCGAATTCCTATAATCTAGAAAACTAGCACATGACGTATATTGGAATTGGAGCTCCAATGGTTTAACCCGATGTACCATGAGCTTGGGAAGCTCGTATAGACATGTGGGTATTGGTTGGACCGAATACTGAATGACTCACATGTGATTCCTAATAGTTGGAAGTACAAACCACCATCAATAGGAATCTCCTCAAGTTGAGTAGCATATGTAATCCTTTGACTATAGGATATCATTGATTTTGTGTGAAATCCTCCACACTTTGGTGCCATGTATGTCAGAAACCTTTCATGGTCTGGCCTCTAGATGTTCGTAGGGTGTGGACCGATGCAATCAGTTATCAAGTCCGAGTCAAAATAGGATCTATCAGCCTGTATATATACCATAAGAGGTTTAGATATCAATGTTAATAAGTAACGATTCTTAAGACTTTGGCCACCTTCAAATTCACGAAGAACACGAACGACATTTCTGAACTATACAAGTCTAGGTCATCATATATGTTTAACAATCCTTCCGTCATAGGCTATCCGAGTTGTGCTTATGAAACATAAAATACACTGTCAAGTTTCCAAAGGCGCACATCTCATGTTGACATATTAGCTAGACTTATATGACGAATGTGTCTAAACTTAGAGAGTCCCAATATAAAGTGTACTCGTTGGGCACTTGGGTAGCCGATTAATTTTGATAAAAGATAATATTCAATATTATAATTATCAACCAAGATAATCAAGTGTTATTGGATAACATTGATTATTTACTTTGACCTAATTGGATTAATTCAATAATTTCACAAAGGCTTAATTATAAAATCATAATTATCTTTATCATTTGAGGATATTATGGTAATTGTAAGTATATAATAATATGTGATTTTGGCTTGATTTAATTGGATTAAATAAAAGTGTCAAACATTGAACTAATATATTTCCTAATCCTTGTCTTGATTTAATTAGATTAAATTAAAGTGGTAGAAAATGAAGATCAGTCACACCTAATTATAAATATTTTGACAAATTAGATTAAGCCCACATAAAAGTTGATTACAACTTTTATTAATTAAAAATTTCCTAAGTTTTGCTATAAATAGCAAGCTTTAAGAAGATTTTAATTAAGAAAAGCAAAAGCTTGAGAAAGCTAAATACAAACAAGTATTAGAGAAATTAACTTAAGTTAGAGAAGTGTTTAGAGAAGTTTTGTGAGGTCTCTATAATATTTTATCTATGAGATATCAAGATTGGATCTTGGGGTGAAGCTTGCTAGCATTGGAATCAAGATTGGATCTTGGAGTCAAGCTTGTTAATCCTTGAAAGTTCTCCAAACATTTAAACAAGGAGAAATAGATTGGATATTTGAATCAACATTGCTAGGTAAGTTTGATCTTTTCCAAAAGTTATATTTTTCATTAGTGAGATATAAAGTGTTGAATTATGTATTAGATACATAATGTTGAAATTAGGATAATTAATTGTGTTAGGTGTTAGTGTCCTACACATGCCACAAGATCTCTAAACATGATTCGTGAGTGAATTATCAAGTGAAAGTAACGGAAATACTCACATTGATGTGTTGAAAAATTTCTAAAATTTCCTTTGAAATGATGAAACTCCAAGCTTTTAAATTTGTTGTAAAACTCTTGGGTGAGTTTCCCTATCACCTTGTAAGACTCTCCAAGTGCTAGCTTAACCAAATTTTTAATCAAAATTTTCCTCCAAGGAGAGCAAGAATCGGCCAAAGGAGAAAGAAAAGAGATGGATGAATAGTTACCATAACTTTGGTTGTTGTGTGTTTAAATAATCCAATTAATAAAGCCAACAACTTCCATCAATGTTTAAGACATTTGATGTAAGTCATGGGTCCCACCCAATTTAAATTCCAAATTTAAGTTGGCTTCTCCAACACACAACTAGACTTGAGCCCGGGTTCGTTTAATTCCGAATTAAACGAATTTTCCGTCACTACATAATTAATCTAATTTAATTAAATAATTATGCCTCGCAAAATTATTACGATAGTCGCTTATGAATTAATTCCAAATTAATTCGTTCGCTTGAATTAAAATCCAATTTTAATTTCGTATTGAAATCCAATTTCAATTAATATATCCGATATATTATTTTAGCCCAAATAAATAAATTAAATAGAAAAATCCAATTTAACTATTAAATTTATTTTACCGATTAATTCTAAATTAATCGCGTTCTCTCTTCTATACGAATTAATCCCAGATTAATTCTATTCGAGTCAAATGTCATTGGTGAATCTTTGGGAAGCGACCCAAGAGATTCCTGGATATGTTGGCAGTAAATACGGTTGTCGGACTATCTGACACGTGCGTACCCCGTACCACGTTCTCACTGATTCACAAGACATGGTTGGCTTCTAGCAAAGCACAATGCCTACCCAATTCTCCAGAAATATCCGCCGAGGAATATTATCTGTATCAGGCGTAGTAATACAATGTAATGCGTAATACGATCCAGTATCGGATGTCACATGATAGGCCTAGGGCTGGCTGTGTCTGCCCCGTACGAAGTATATTTTGGATCCCCCGTAACTAGTCTCTGTAATCGGATAGTCATGACCTAGTCATATTGTCCTGATATCTGCAACATTTAAGAGTACTAGTACCGTATCCTGTGTCACCATCATCTCCATATGACTGAAGTGATACTCCCATCTTGACCTCACATCCATTACACTACGATTCTCAGTAAACCCAATATAGGCATACACTGATTATCGCAAGTAATAGTGATGCAAGTCTCAGGTTAAAGATCACATACACCTACCCTGATTCGGATTCCCATAGACACATAGTCATAATACCAATGGGATTCCGAGTGGGTCTATCCAGAGCGAAGCTGTTCTCGGTCCAACGGCTAACAGAACCTCTTATTACACTTGCATAAGTATCCAATACCTAAATATATGAGAACTATGTCGTTAAGCTTCCATAACACGCACAAGTGTAATACTAGTTTATTCCGCATTATCAATGTCCAGTCTCGATAATACTAAGACTAGAGATATTTAATGATTAAACCGTTCGTGGATTAATATTGTCTCATATCTTATTAATCCGATTTAATCATATGGACTTTTATCATTAATATATATCCAAGTAATCCAATTACAATAATGATAAAATAGTAATTTCCTTTTGTCACATAGTTAATTTGTACAAAAACATAATGTCTTTTACAAATAGTAATGCTATGGGTAATAATTGTCAAACAATCTCCCACTTGGCTCATAGACAATCACTTAAGTATCTAACACCTGAATTATGTACATGTCGCTCAAACTTTTGCTGAGAAATAGCTTTCGTCAGCGGATCTGCAATGTTGTCATCTGATGCGATCTTCTCGATCTTTACATCGCCATGATGTATGATCTCACGAATCAGATGAAACCGTCGAAGTACATGCTTGGACCGTTGATGAGACCGTGGCTCCTTAGCCTGTGTTATAGCCCTATTATTGTCACAATACAAAGGTACGGGCTCAGTTGCTAACGGAACTACTCTTAATCCAATTAGGAATTTACGGATCCAAACTGCTTCTTTTAGTGCCTCAGCTGCAACAATATATTCCACTTCTGTTATTGAATCGGCAACAGTCTCTTGCTTGGATGATTTACAGCTCACTGCTCTGTTGTTCAAATAAAATATGTACCTTGATTGCGACTTACAGTCGTCTTTATCGGTTTGGAAAGTTACATCGGCATACCCAGTTACCTCAAGTTCTCCTTCCCCATAGACTAAGAAATCATCCTTAGTTCGTCTAAGATACTTAAGGATGTTCTTTACAGCAATCTAGTGACCATCACATGGATCGGCCTGATAGCGACTGCACATGCTCAAAACATATGAGATATCAGGTCGTATACATATCATGGCGTATATGATCGATCCGACTGCGGAAGCATACGAGATCCGACTCATTGCATCTCTCTCATCTTGAGTTTTAGGACACATATCCTTAGATAGAGAGACGCCATATGACACCGGAAGCAGCCCCCTCTTAGACTGATCCATGTTGAATCTCTTCAACATTTTGTCAATGTACGAGCTCTGGGAGAGTCCAAGCAACTTTCTTGATCTATCCCGGTAGATCTTTATTCCTAGAATAAAAGCTGCCTCTCTCAGGTCTTTCATGGAGAATTTTAATGAAAGCCAAGCTTTCACCGATTGTAGCATGGGAATGTCATTGCCTAAAAGCAATACATCATCAACATATAGGACAATGAATGTCAATGCGCTCCTACTAACCTTCTTATATACACAGGAATCATCTTCGTTTTGAATGAAACTGTAGGCATTGCATTTTTACACATTAGCCCAATGATGAGTTTCGTATGGAGGCAACTACCTCTTTAGTCATGAAAGTCGCGGGAAACGGACGTTGGAAGGGTAAAGTTGGAAAATGGAATTTTTGTTGGATTTAACCTCGTTGTTTGGCTTCGGGTTGCTTGTTGGACCTCTGTTTTAAAACACACCAAACCCATTAAAACACATCTCACAAATTAAAATAATTAAAACATTTAAAATACATGTCACAAACTAAATAAATCCAATTAATTAAATAAAACACATGTCACAAATTAAAATTCATTTCCCAAAATAAAATATTCAAATTAAATTCCATAAATCCCTTTCCAAAAATACATAAATCACATTCCTAATTTAATTAAATCACCTACCAATTTAAATAAAATCTCATGGATTCCTTGCCTAATTAAACTAAATCATATCCTTAACTAAAAAGAAAAAATCAAATCACTTCCCTTAATTAAAGATTCCCCTATCACATTTTAATTAAAAGAATATCTCACAAATCATATTCCTTCCCCAACAAGGTAAACTCCCTCCCTTGGCCTATAAAAAGAACTCTTAACCCTACCTTTCTAACCCTGGCGAATCCACACAAAAAAACACGAAAGAAAATAACATTGCTGCCTCCCTAAAGCTTCCATTGCCGTATACTTCTAAACCCTAAAACCTGTCCTTCTCACTCCTCTCGGCTGCACCCTAACCCCACTCACAAACTGCCTCATGCCCTCACAGCTCACGCAATAGCCCTGCCTTTTGCCCACACATTGCCGTACCTAGCCCTCGCCACTTCAACAAACCAATAGCCACAGCCTCCACCAGTCAACAAACTGAGAACAAGAGCCCCTCACGCATTCACAAAGCCACACGCTCACTCTCAAACCACGCCACCTGCCCCTCCTTTCACTCAACTTCACACACAAGTCCATCCCTCAACAACGCCATTGCCTCTTCACGCTTGCCCCCCTTGGCCTTAACACTCCACTGCACGCACCACACCACTGCCAGCCCACTCACGTAAAGCACATCCCCTCAAGCCATAACCACACATCAACGAGCAGCCTCTCCACAAACCATACTCACTTTCTCCACGCCACCTGCACGCATAGAGCCCTCTGCCCTTCACATTCCAAACGAAGCCACCAGCCTCTCACGCATCACAGCCACAAGAAGCCTGCCTCACGTCCTAAACCAAACAGCCCTCCATTACCGTCCCCTCCACTACCAGTTCAGCCACACTGTCAGCCCTCCATTGCCGTGATTAATATCCCCACCATCAGCCCTTACTCACTGTCGCAAAACCCCCTACAAACTGCCCAAACTGCTGCCTAATCTTCCTTGCACTGCACTGTCTTTTGAGCCCATTACACACACCAAACTGCACGCCCTTAAAGCCCACTGCACTGTCCAGTTTGTCGCAATATTAGACCTGGAAAACACCCCTGAATTCACCCAGAAACTGACCTAAAACCGCACCAAAAAACTGCACTATTTAGCCCCTAAAACAGTCCCCGAAACTACCCAAAACAGTCCCCGAAACTACCCAAAACAGTGACCAGAAAATACCCTTAAAACTGCAGCGAAACGGAGTGAAAACAACAACCCGAACCCCGAAACAGCGAGGAAAGACGTTGAGTAGACAAACCGGAAAAGCATCGGATCAATCACCCTTCCAACGGACATGTAACGCCCTTTCTTGAGACAACAAAAGAGGTTAGACCTGAGGGCACCCTTTTTACCTATCTTATTTATTTTTGTTTTATTTATTTTGATATATAATTGCATGAGAGTCGTTTGAGGCATGATGTGATTGTTGGATGAGCGGGATATGTGTTCCCTTTTGTGGTATATCGGATGGAAACCCGGACGTAAATTCCATAGCCGATTCCGAATGGACGGTAGTATGGTCTGCACTCGGGATACAACGCCACGTACCGCTTAAGATACACATATCTCGTCTCATCCAAAATTTGTATTTGAGCATGTTATAGTTTATAGGTTGTTTATTTATTATTTTAAGCATGATTTAATTTAGTTTATTATTTGATGTTCGAAGCATGATTATGTTATTTAGGCATGTCGTTTCTTTATTCTTTATGCATGATGCTTTGTTTAGTTTATGTTTATGTTTAATTTGTTATTTGTTTACTTTAGTTTAATTGTTCAATATGCTCGTTGTGTTATATTGCGTGGAGTTATTTGGATGAACGCATGTTAGATCTGAGTACCCTTGAGCATGAATGTTGAATAGATTCGGTTAGTTTATTGCACAAATCATATCATCACAAGTGACATAAGTAAGGGACCATTCTGAACCCAACGGTTTGAGGTCTTCCCTTGCGAGGGGTGAGTGCGGCCTTAAATCTTTGTCCCGGTTCACACCGGGTGGCGACTCCATGTTATTTCGTACTCCCAACTAGGCCGCGAGCCTAGAACAGCGTCGCCCAGGTTCTGTTGTCTACAGAAACCAAATTCTTTTATGATCTCATCAAAACGTTGGTTCCAAGAATGCGATGCTTGCTTTAATCCACAAATGGATCGGTTTAATTTGCAAACCTTGTTTGCATGTATTGGCACGACAAAACTGTTAGGTTGTTGCATATAAACATCCTTCAAAATGTTTCCATTAAGGAAATCGATTTTGACGTCCATCTGCCATATTTCATAATCGAAATATGCAGCAATAGCAAGCATTATCCGAATGGATTTAATCATGGCAACGAGTGAAAAAGTTTCGTCGTAATCGACACCATGTCGTTGACGATACCCTTTAGCTATAAGCCTAGCTTTGTACGTTTGTATGTTGCCATCCATGTCTGTCTTCCTTTTGAAGACCCATTTATAACCAATAGGCATAATGCCTTCTGGTGCATCAACCAGTGTCCAAACTTGGTTGGTATACATGGAATCCATTTCGGACTTCATGACATCTTGCCATAGGTAGCCGGTTCATCTTCCTTAATAAGATTAATGTCTGCATGAGGTGAGATCAGAAACTCATACCTCTCAGGTTGTTTTCTGACTCTCTCTGACCTACACGGTTCTTGTGTATTAGAAGATTGTGAAACAGTCTCATCCCTGATGGACTATTCGTATTCCGAGAGAGGGTCGGTGCCAGGAACAGTATCACTCCGATTTTCATCGAGTTCTACTTTCCTCCCACTTATCACTGCATTTATGAATTCCTTTTCGAGGAAAACTGCATGAAGAGCAACAAATATTTTGTTCTCTTGTGGATTGTAGAAATAATATCATTTGGTTTCCCTAGGATACCCTACAAATAGGCACTTATCCGATTTGGGTTCTAGTTTGGTTCCATCCAAACGTTTAACATATGCACAACATCCTCAAATCTTCAGGAATGAGAAACTCGGTTTCTTTAATGTCCATATTTCATATGGAGTTTGTCCAACAGATTTTGACAGAACCTTATCCAAAATACGTATTGCACTGTTTAATGCGTATCCCCAGAAGGAAATTGGTAGCTCAATGCGACTCATCATTGACCTTACCATGTCCAACAAAGTTCGGTTTCTCCGTTCGGACACACCGTTCAATTGAGGTGTTCCGGGAGGAGTCCAATGTGAAAGAATACCATATTCTTTCAAGTAATTTTGAAACTCATTGCTTAAGTATTCTCCACCGCGGTCCGACCGTAATATTTTAATACTTTTGCCAGTCTGTTTTTCTACTTCGTGTCGAAACTCTTTGGATTTCTCAAAAGTTTCCGACTTGTGTTTCATAAGATACATATAACCATAACGTGATGCGTCATCCGTAAAGGTTACAAAGTATTCATATCCACCTCTAGCCTGGCTAGACATGGGCCCATATACGTCACTATGAACGAGGGCTAACAGCTCGGTGGCACGTACACATTTACCACTAAAAGGTGTTTTTGGCATTTTGCCTAATAAACAAGATTCGCAGACATCATATGAATTAGGATCAAATCCGTCCAAGTATCCATTCTTCGAAAGAGTGGATATACGAGTCTTGTTAATGTGTCTCAGACGACAATGCCACAAATAAATTTCATCTGTATTACTCAATTTGAGCCTTTTGTTTGTCATGTTATATATTTGAGATTCGCTTATATTCAAAATATAAAGACCATTATTAACATTTGTTGTACATATCAAAATGTCATCCTTATATACAAAACACACAGTGTTCCGGGATACAAAGGTATACCCGCATCGGGTTAAACTATATACAAAGATGATATTCCTAGTCAAACTAGGTACAAAATAACAGTCCCCTAATGTTAGTACATGCCCCGATGGCAGATTCAAAAATAGGTGCCAACGGCCAAAACGGTGACTCTCGTCCCATTTCCGACTCGGAGGTCGATCTCTCCTGAAGCCAGTCTCCTGCTAATCTACAGATCATGTACATCAGTACATATGTGAGTACCACATCCAGAATCAAAAATCCAATTTTTAAAACCAGTAGTGGACATGTTTATTTCAATAACAAACATACCTGAAGCCAGAGCCTTGCCCGCATTCGCTTCCTTCAAGTCTGCCTGGTACTTACGGCAGTCATGCTTCTAGTGACCCAATTTGCCAAAATATAGGCAGACATCTTGGGATGTCATTTGTCTTCCCAGAAGACTGTGATGATTTAGCCTTGCCCTTCTTCTTTTTCTTCTTCACACCCCCAGAAGCCCTCGGCCAAGCCTTGGCCTTCTGGGATGTCGAAGTAAGATGCGCCTCGTGCTTCTTACCCTTCAGAAGCTCTGGCTCTGCCTCTTTCAGCATAGCCATTAACTCTCCAAGAGTTTTCTCTTGGTTCATCATATTATAGTTCATGAAGAACCCGCCCCAGCAATCGGGTAGAGACTGTAAGATCAAATTTATAGAAGTCTCGGCCTCGAAGGTAATGCCCAGCTGACCTAGCTGTTTGATGTCAGCAATCATCTGCGACACGTAGTGTTTGACAGATGTACCCTCTGACATATGCGAGCGAAAGAGCTTCTTTTACAAATCGTACTTTTGAGATCTAAGATTAGATCTGTGAAGATCCTTCAACTTCAACATCATCGTAAAAGGATCCAATCCTTTGTTCTGACGTCGAAACTGAGTGGTCATTGTATCAAGCATAACAGATTGAGCAGTAAAGTTATCATCACGATGAGTCTTCCAAAGCTCATGCTCTACTGGCTGCTCAAGTCCGGGCTCAGGCCCAAGAGGTCTCTCTATAACATAGAGCAACTTCTCAGCCCCCAGGACTATCCTGAGATTCATCTCCCAATCTGGAAAATTTACGCCGTTAAAGACATTCTCGCCCATGATTATATCTCTAACATTAATCTTTCCAGTCATCTTGATTGCTATAGTCCAACTATCCAATCAACGATTTCGGGTACACTCAAATGTAATGGTTACTATAGTCCAACTATATAACCAACTACAAATGGAGTAGTTTTGAGTACAATCTAACTGTTCAAAGAAAACAATAAATGAATTAGTCCAACTAATATTTATTATGACGATAAATAATAAAGCGCGTATTAGCAAGTATTAAACGAAATTGTAAATTAATACTAGCCTCCCACTATTTTTCGGCGAGCTTCTAACCCTCCGTTGAGTACTCGGGAAACCTAGTTTCCTAGTGGGATAAGATCCCGTTAAATAATACACACCTTGACTTTGGCCAATAAGCCGTATAAGATTTAACTATGTAGATCTTTAAGATCACTTGGATCTCATCCAATTCCTAGATCCGGTAGGTGGATATCCAAGTCTGAAACATATATCCAATATATTTCCTAACCTGTTTCCTCTGAATCATCGCCCGATATAGCCCATCAGGAACTCCTCAACACAATGGTGTGTCTGAGTGGAGTGAGCTATACAGTTTTTTCATATTACCTTTAGGGTTATGCTTTACTTTCTGTTGCCCACATACTTAATAGAGTTTCATCGAAAGCCGATTCTACAACCTCATATTGGATATGGTTCGGTAGAAATCCAAGTCTTAGATACTTAAAGATTTGGGGTTGTCCTACATACGCTAGAGTTACGCAGTGGGATAAACTAGCACTCATGGGGTATAAATATAGGTTCCTTGGATATCCTGAAAATTCTTTGGGATATCAATTCTATGATTCTGAGCAACTAAATGTATTAATTGTTCGCTTTGCCACTTTTCTTGAAATATAATTTTTGAGAGAAAGTGAGAATTGTAGAAAGATTGAACTTGATGAGTTTAATCCCAATAGTAAGGAACCTGAGATGGAACCAGAGATCCAACTAGGTGAAGGATCTACAACATAAGTTCTATGTAAGTCGAATAAAATATCAAGGTCTCCTCAGATATTATTTTTAACATCTGATGTGAGCCGTGATGTTTTTCTCTTAGAAAAAATAGATCTGAATACGTATAAACAGACGATACTGGATATTGAATCGGGAAAATGGCAGGAAGCCATGAAATTCGAGATGGATTTTATGCATGACAATCAATTCTATGGCTTAGTTGAACTTCCTAAAGGAATTAAACCTATTGGTTGTAAATGGGTTTATAATATGAAGCGAGGGCCCGATAGAAAGGTGAAAACCTTTAAGGTCCGACTGGTATGGAAATGTTACACTCAATGTCCTAGGATTGACTATGAGGAAATGTTTTTCACCAGTAGCCATGCTAAAATCTATTGTGATTCTTTTAGCCTTTGCTGCATATCATAACTGTGAGATATGGCAGATGAATGTGAAATCGCTTTCCTAAATGGATTTCTCTAGGAGGATATCTATATGGAACAACCAGAGGGTTTCATATCCAGTGAGACTTCAAACTAGGTTTGTAAGCTCCAAAAGTCTATTTTTGGAATTAAACAGACATCCCGAAAATGGAATCGTCATTTTGATGATATAGTTGGATTATCTTAATTCATCAAGAATGATAAAGCACCGTGTGTTTATAAGAAAGTGATTGGGAGCATGATAGTTTTCCTAGTTTTGTATGTAGACCACATTTTTATCAATGGAAATGATACAAGATTAATGCAAAGTGTGAAAGCCTACCTTTGCAAGAACTTTTCCATGAAAGATATGGGTGAAGCTTCCTATATATTATGTATAAGACTCTATTGAGATAGAGTTAGGAAGCTTATAGGGTTGTCATAATCGACGTATATAGATAAAATGTTAGAAAGGTCTGCTAGGCAGTAAATGTACCTTTCTGATACGACATATATCTTTCGAAAGAAAATGGCAGAGAGAGTTAGAACTTCTAACTTATCGTATGCTTATAGGAAGCATTATGTATGTTATGTTATAGATCTGACATCAGTTTTGGCATCATTGTGACTGACTGATATCAATCTGATCCAGATAATGATCATTGGACAATCGTGAAACATATCTTGAAATATCTTAAGTGTGCTAGGGATACGTTTATGATATATGGAGAAGATGATCTACAATTTAAGGGTTATATAGTCACTAATTTCCAAGGAGATCCAGATGATAGAGAGTCTACATCCGGATATATCCTTTAATAATGGTGTAGTTAGTTGGCAATGTTCATAGTAAGACTCAACAACTAATTCCACCACTGAGGCAGAATTTATAGTGGTTTTAGAAGTTGCTAAAGAAGCTGTATAGATTAGAAATGTTATCATAAAACTTGACATTGTGCTTAGGATTCGATCTTATTATATTGTGATTATAATGGAGTAATCGCGCAGGCTAAGGAGCCGAGGGTGCATTCCAAGTCTAAACATGTGGATATGAAATATCACGTGATTAGAGATATTATTGAACGAAAAGACATAATGGTCTTGAAGGTTCAAGGATTAGACAACATAGAAAATCTGCTTACTAAGGCCTAACCTCTTGATTTGTTGGATAAACATGAGGAGGAGATGAGACTGAGGTACCATCCAGATTGGCACTAAACAAGTGGAGTTTGTTGGAGTTGGTGCTTGGAGCGCCAATCCGGATAATATATAGTACATTATATTTTATTATTTATTAATAAAATAACTATATTTCCATTTCAAACCTTATTAATGGTATTGCCATTATGCATAATAGATTGATGTATAAATATGCTAAGAATGGCATCGACCTTATAATAGTCATGTAGTAATATTTGACACTAGGTGGTCCGACATTGGGATAAATATTACTATCATAAACTATTCTTAAAGTATATATATATATTTCTAGTCGTTGGTTTTGGAATACGGTCGAATTCCTATAACCTAGAAGACTAGCACATGTCGTATATTGGAATTGGAGCTCCAATGGTTTAACCTGATGTACCATGAGCTTTGGAAGCTCGTATAAACATGTGGGTATTGGTTGGACCGAATACTGAATGACTCACATGTGATTCCTAATAGTTAGAAGTACACAACATCGTCTCAAGTCGGGTAGCATATGTAATCCTTTGACTATATGATAGCATTGATTTTGTGTGAAATCCTTCATACTTTGATTCCATGTATGCCAGAAACCATTCATGGTCTGGCCTCTAGATGTTCGTTGGGTGTAGATTGATACATTCAGTAGTCAAATACAAGTCAAGATAGGATCTGTCGGCCCATATGTGTACCATAAGAGGTTTATGTATCAATGTGAGTAAGTCAAGATTCTCAAGACTTTGGCCAAAGCCGATCACCTAGGGTGGATCGCATCAGTTGTAAATAATCATGGAGATATCGACATGAGATGTGCGTCTTTGGAAACTTATCGGTGTATTCCATGTTTCATAAGCACAACTCGGATAGCCTACGACGGAAGGATTGTTAAACATATGTGATGACCTCGACTTGTACAGTTCAGAAATGTCATTCGTGATCTTCGCGAATTCGGAGGTGGCCGAATTGTGTACATATTAGCTAGGCTTATATGACAAACATGTCTGTACTTAGAGAGTCCCAATATGAAATGTACCCGTTGAGCACTTGGGTAGCCAATTAATTTTGATAAAAGATAGTATTCGATATTATAATTATAAACCAAGATAATCGAGTGTTATTGGATAACATTGATTATTTACTTTGACCTAATTGGATTAATTCAATAATTTCACAAGGGGTTAATTGTAAAATCATAATTATCTCTACCATTTAAGGATATTATGGTGATTGTAAGTATGTAATAATAGGTGGTTTTGACTTGATTTAATTGGATTAAATCAAAGTGGCAATATTGAACTAATCTATTTTCTAATCCATTTTCTAATCATTGTATTGATTTAATTGAATTAAATTAAAGTGGTGGACAATGGAGATTAGTCACACCTAATTATAAATATTTGGACAAATTAGATTAAGCCCACATAAAAGTTGATTACAACTTTTATTAATTAAAAATTACCTAAGTTTTGCTATAAATAACAAGCTTTATGAATGTTTTAATTTAGAAAAGTAAAAGCTTGAGAAAGCTAAATACAAGCATGTATTAGAGAAATTAGCCTAAGTTAGAGAAGTGTTTAGAGAAGGTTTGTGAGGTCTCTACAACATTTTATCTAAGAGAAATCAAGATTGGATCTTGGGGTGCAGCTTGCTAGTATTGGAATTAAGATTGGATCTTGGAATCAAGCTTGCTAATCCTTGGAAGTTCTCCAAACATTTCAACAAAGAGAATTAGATTGGATCTTTGAATCAACCTTTCTAGGTAAGTTTGATCTTCTCCAAAAGCTATATTTTTCATTAGTGAGACATATAGTGTTGAATTATGTATTAGATACATAATGTTGAAATTAGGCTAATTAATTATGTTAGGATGTTTTGGAAGTATAAACACAATATGATTGTAATTGGGTCAAAATATTTATGTCAGACATAGACATAAAATTATAGTTTGGAACTCTAGATAATGACTTAGAACTAAAGCTACCATTCTAGAATCACTTGACCACCTTTGGGTGACCTACAATTGTTCACGAGTCACTTCATTGTGGGATTCTAATCTGGTTTGTATTTTGAATTCAAAATTTACGCAAGTGCGTATTTAGAATAAATTTATATTTTTGTAAGACTATTTGATATTTTGAAAAACTTACTTTTGTTCTATAGTATGTGTTGATGTTGGTTTTGAAATTAAAATTAATTTTGGATGTTTTAAAAGTGTTTAAGGAATGTTAGAATGATTTAGGGTTGAAAATCCTAATTCCTTCAGCTCTCTATTTCCAGAGAGTTGTATGCATAATTGTAGAAAGCAAAATGAAAACAAAAACAATATTGGATGTGTTGTGCACGTACAGTACGCGCGCGTACTGTAGCGCGCAATTCGCACGCCCATTGTAGCGCGTGTGGCGTGCTAAGTGCACTAAATTGTATTTTCGCTCGTTCTGGAGTTTCTGGACTCCGATTCAGCCCCGATTTTTTCCTATACACTCGTAATGGAATATAGTATTTCATTAAATAATTTAAAAAAATAATTTAAAATTACACTCATACTTGATATCCATAGGTTAGATCCATTTCCGCTGCGCAGGGCACCAATCCAACTCTATGGGGTTCCACATCCGCCCCAACAAAAAACAAGAAATTCCAATACCACTCAGTTCTACTTTGATGTGGCCAAGATTGAGGAAATTTTTGATTTCCTTATGAAAGAGAAGTTACTGATTTTGCCTCGTTATCACAAAACTCCTACCAAGAAGGAGCTTAAAAGGAATGAGTATTGTAAGTATCATAACTCATACAATCATTCAACTAACTCTTACTGGGGCTTTAAAAGTGTGGTGCATGACATAATCAATAGAGGAATTTAAAAATTTCATGAGAAGGAGGAAAACATGTTAGTTGATGAAAACCATTTTCATCCAATGAGAAATATGAATACTGCTTTTTTTATTTGAGGGAGATGTTGAATTCCAAAAGAGATAAATAAGAAAGAACATAGAAATCTGTCCAGGTTGGGTAATTTGATGAGTGGTAAATCTATCACTATTTCTCACTCATTTAACCTAATATTTTGTATAGTTTCTTGAGTTTTGTGAATATTTTGATATGTTTTGTGTTATTTTGTAGATAAATAAAGTTCAGGACATTCTGGAGGTGATTTGGAGCAAAACAGTGAAAAAGGGCATTTTGGTAATTTTGGCGCGTCGCGAGGCCTAACGTGCGCCAAATAGTGCTAATGTGCGCCGGGTCAACGGGTCATAATTTGAGAAGTTTGACTTTGCTAACGTGCGTCGTGCGACGTATCACCATCACAGTCGATTTGCTAACATGCGTTGTGCCATGTGTCACCATCTTACGGTGCCGACAATCATCATTGCCATGTGTGTCACGTGTCATCCTACGTGTCGCCACGTCATCATCCACGTCATCCGGTCAACGAGTCAACTCTGCCATGTGTCATGACACGTCATCATCCACGTCACTGGTCAACCGAGTCAACGTGCCACGTCATCATCAACCAATCATAGCGTGCCACATGTCGCAATCCTACGGTGCCGACACTCCATTTCGCCACGTGTCGCCACATCATCGCCACGTCAGCATAATAATTGAGCTCTCAGCTGCCTTGCCACGTGTCACATTATCTCCTTATCAGAATCGCCACGTGTCATCACCTCAAAGTGCCACGCCTCACAGTTCCAGCGTCGCGACGCCCATACCATTGGCGTCGCGACGCCCGGAGCTTATCCGCGCCTATAAATTGAGCTCGAGATTTCAGTTTCAGTTGTACCATTCTCTCTCATTTCTTTTATGTAAATAGGGAGTTTCTCTCTCTAGTTTCTTTTAATTTAAGTTTTGTAATTGAATTTTAATTACTTTTTGTAATAATAGTAATTTACTTTCTTTACTTTTTACAGTTTTTACTATTCACCATGAGGAGGTAACTTCCCCAGCTAGGGTGAAAGGTAATTCTTTTACTATTGTTATTTAGATAATCTCCCTTAAATATAATATATTCACTATTTAAAATATTGACTTAAAAAGGATACCGCCAGATTAGTCGGTTGGTAATTCATTTTAATCTGTTTAAACCTGACTAATTAAGGATACCGCCAGATTAGTCGGTTGGTAATTAAATTTTCTTACTGCTTATATGGCAGGTTTATTTTGGTTCCGCCTTAATGGCTGATTGGACTTAATTTGACTTAATCAGGATACCGCATATATGGCTGGTTGGTAATGTTATCACAAGTTTATATATTATATTATGGGAGATATCTAAATTAGTAGTAGTAAAAGTAATTCCTTTTACCTTAGCATTTTATTTTATTGTAATTTACTTTTCAGTATTTACTTTACCGCATTTTACTTTTGTCTTTTATTTTCAAGTTTTTACTAGCCCTAGTTATGTGTTGTAACTAAATTAGTTATCTGGGGTTGTGATGACTTTTAATATCACCGGTTTATAGGGGTTAGATTATAGTTTGGGTATTATAAAGATTTATTTATTGAGTCTTAATCTTAATGCTTTTTTATTAACTGGCCACTAATAAAATTGATATGGTAAATCTAAAATGAACTAGACATATGGATTTTAGGTTTCAGCCTTAGACTTAATAGCCCCGATCTTCCTTGAGGATAGATAACCCTTTAATATATTTCCTTACATGATAGACATATACCTGTCGGGCGGGGGGGTAGCCATAATTGGAACTTAAACTTAATGAATCCAGATAATTTGGTTGACATAGACATATGGTTCAATTGGGTTAAACTGTGTATTTTTGTCTGACCATCGACAGAGGCTTACATATAATTTAGTGTTCCAGGTTAATAAATCAATATATTACCCAACTTTAAGATAACCACTTCATCTTTTAAATGATATTGGAAGAAATCACAACCCTAGAGAGTTTTTAATATTGAATTTTCTTAAAATCTACTTTCGAACAATTTTATTTACTTGTTATTTTTAAATTTAGAATCGTCACTATTTCAAATCAATCAAACAACTTGTTAGATACTAGTAATCATTTGACCTCATAAAACTAATAGTTTAGGTATTAAGTCCTCGTGGAATCGATACTTTTTATACTACTTGAACGATACGTGCGCTTGCGTTATACTCGTGTGTAAGCACCGGTCAAGTTTTTGGCGCCGTTGCCGGGGACTTATTTATCTTTCACTATTAGTTTAGAGGTTAGATACCTTTACTTGTATCTAATTTCTTTATACTTATTGTTTTTATTTTCTTGTGTTTCAGGTTCTCAGTAACTACATGAGACGAACCAGAAGCTTTGAACTCCTACCGGTAGACCCGGAAATTGAAAGAACCATCAGACAGTTGAGAAGGGAAAGGCGAGAAGGCCAAGAAGCTTTAGTCAACATGGAACCTGAACCTTTGGAGGTTGCACCACCAATACCATTCGAGACATAACCATTCTGGTGGTTGACAGACTCATTTCCTGTATTGTACTTCCTCCCTTACCAGCAAACACATGTGACATCAAAACGTGCATTAAGATGATTCAACAGTCAGTGCAGTTTGGGGGGAATGCAACTAAAGATCCTAATGCCCACATCAGCAACTTTCTGGAAGTTTGCGGCACTTTCAATTACAACCGAGAAGCTGAAGAAGCAATGAGACTGCGTGTTTTCCCATACTCCTTGAAGGACAGAGCTAAAGCTTGGCTACATTCACTACCAGCAGGTTCCATCACAACTTGGAACACTTTAGCCACCAAATTTCTTGCAAAGTACTTTCCACCAGCCAGAACTGGAAAACTGAGGAATGACATCACATCCTTTATACAACAAGACTCTGAAACTCTCTACGAAGCTTGGGAAAGGTACAAAGATTTACTCCGAAAATGTCCTCCCCATGAGATTCTGAAATGGCTTCAAGTCCAAACATTCTATAATGGACTTTCTGGAATAATGAGAACCACAATCGATGCTGCTGCTGGAGGAGCTTTAATGGCGAAATGAGAAGATCAAGCCTGGGAACTAATCGAAGAAATGGCCAACAATAATTCCTTGTGGCCAACAGAAAGGAGCATGATCCAAAGAATTGCAGGAATTTATGAAAGTGGAGCCAATACAGCATTCAACGCCAAGCTAGATCAGATATGCAAATTCATGGAGACTCTTACCACTGGATCCACAAGTTCACCATATGGAAGAGCACCAGAGTCGAACCAACTTGAAGAAAGGTGAATTTTGTCAACAATTTCAACAGACATGGGAACAATCCATATTCCAACACCTACAACCCAGGGTGGAGGAATCATCCTAATTTTTCATGAAGCAACAATTCAGGCCAACAGTAGAACTATCCACCACCTGGATTCCAGCAACAGAACAAAGGCCAGGAGAGGCAAATGAACCAGGAATAGCAGAAGTTTTGGCTCAGTTAAAAAAGTACGATGCTGTGATTCAGAGCCAATCAACTTCTATTAAAGCACTGGAGAATCAAATTGGACAATGACCAATGCTCAGAGTTACAGACCACCAGGTAATCTTCCTAGCAACACAGAGCCAAATCTAAGGAACATGGGAAATGAGCAATGTCATGCCATCATGTTAAAAAATGGTACTGAAATCAACAAAGAAGTTGGAATCAAGGCAACAATTGAAGATATTCCAAAAGAAACAATGCAACTGACGGAGGAAAAATGAGCAAAGGAAAAAGAACAGATCACTCCACCTCCACATTTTCCTCAGCGTCTTCAGAAAAACAAACTGGACAAGCAGTTTGCTCGATTCTTGGAGGTGTTCAAAAAGCTGCATATCAACATTCCATTTGTAGAAGCCTTGGAACAAATGCCTAGCTATGTAAAATTCATGAAAGACATTCTTTCACGAAAACAGAGATTGGGAGATTACGAGACAGTAGCATTGACGGAAGAATGCAGCGCCATCATTCAGAGGAAGTTTCCCCCAAAGTTGAAAGATCCTGGCAGTTTCACCATTCCTTGCACCACAGGAGAACATGATTTCGGTAAGGCTTTATGTGATTTAGGTGCGAGTATTAACTTGATGCCTTTTTCTATTTTCAGGAAATTGCAGATTGGAGAAACAATGCCCACTTCAGTCTCTCTACAACTTGCTGATAGAACGCTCGTATTTCCAAGAGGTGTAGTTGAGGATGTGCTGGTCAAGGTTGACAAATTCATTTTCCCAGCAGATTTTATTGTCCTTGATATGGAGGAAGATGAGACGTGCCAATCATCCTCGGGAGACCGTTCTTGGCTATAGGTCGAACTATTATTGATGTACAAAAAGGAGAATTAACCATGAGGGTACATGACTAAGAAGTAACATTCAATGTTTTCAAGGCCATGAATTTCTCAGATGATGAAAAAAATGAGGAATGTTTCAGACTTGATGTGATACACAGTACCATTCAGAACTCCAATGCAATGCAAAGTTCTACTGACAAACTTAAAACATGTCAATTACCCGTGGAGCCTGAAGATAAAGCGTCTTTTGTACTGAAAAAGCCAATTCTTGCACTGCAAGCAACAGAAAAGAAAAATTTCCACCAGCTCAATGAATTGGAGGAATTTCACAATCAGCCTTTTGAGGATGCCAAATTGTACAAAGAAAAGGCCAAGAAGAGACAAGATGAGAATTTAGTGCGCATACAACTGAAACCAGGGCAGAAGGTACTGTTGAACAAATCAAGGGTGAAATTCTTCCCATGGAAGCCAAAATCACGGTGGTCAGGTCCATTTGTGATCATCAATGTTTTACCAAACAGAGACGTTGAGATACATGATCCCGACTCCAACAAAACATTCAAAGTTAAAAACAAGCGTGTCAAGAATAAATTCTTGTCCCTGACGCATAGACGTTAATCAAGCTGTAAATTCTTGTACATATTATATCTCTTTGTCTTTTCCTAATAATTGATTTGTTTTGTTGTTTTCTTTTATTTTCTCTGACAGGATCCAGACCTTTTTGACTATCAAGATTTATTTTACTATTTTGCTACTAATCGTCCTTTGGAAGATACTTGTGCTATTTTTACTCACACTTTTCAGGTATTATAAATTCAACTCATCATTGCACTTTTGAAGACATCCAGAGTAAAACATGGAAGCCACTTCAAGAAGACGAGTTGAAAATATCTGTGTGTTTTGCGGTAGTAGTGTTGGTACTAAACCACAATACGTGGAAGCAGCACAAGAATTGGGTCGAGTCTTAGCTGCAAGGAATATGCACTTAGTATATGGCGGAGGCAATCTTGGACTAATGGGGATCGTTTCAAAGGCCGTACAAGAAGGAGGCAATCACGTTTTGGGAATCATCCCAAAACCCTTGGCAGAAGCAAATCTTATTGAACCATCAAACGGAGAGGAACTGATTGTGCCAGGTATGTCTGAACGATTGGTAGAAATGATTAACTGTGCTGATGCTTTTATTGCTTTGCCAGGTGGCTTGGGTATATTGGAGGAAATTTTTATAGTGTTATCTTGGGCGAACCTGAACATACACCAGAAACCAATTGGGCTGTACAACATTGATGGATTTTATGATTTTCTTTGTGTGTTTCTTAATGATGCCCGGAGAAATGGGTTCGTGTCAATACCTTTAAAAGAACTTCTCTTTACTGCCAGAACTGCTCCGGATCTAATTGATCAACTCTTAGCATATAAACCACAAGTTGACCCTGTCCTTTCAAAGATAAATTGGTCCGAGGACGACCGTGGTAAGAGGCGTCGGATTAATCTGGATCTTAACCTTTAATTACATGTAGAATTTCAGCTAACCAGATATTATCTTCTAAACTTTTTTTTTACTGTTTAAGACATTAGGGACAATGTCTCATTTAGGTTTGGGGGAGGAAATTAGTTGATCAGTACCTTGTTTTTAGTTGTGTGTTGTTTTTATTTTTAATCCAAATTTTTCGAAAAATACAAAAAAATTGAAAGATTTTCAAAAATTACAAAAAAATATTTTGTGTTTTTATGTTTTTTATTTTGACTAAAAAGGGTGAAATTGGTGAGAGATAGCTGAGTAAGGAGTTCTCACTCCTGATACGTATCTCAAACCTATTTCAGAACAAGTTAATTTTTGTTTATTTCCTTTTGAATTATTTAATTTGTGAATTCTCCATAATACTGACTTAAATTGATCTTCATATGCTCAGTTGGTAGGTATTATCAACATACATAGTAACACACGGACATGAGCTAAAATTGAAAAGTTTGTAATATTCAGTGCTCTAGTTTAATTGGAGGAAGCATCTCAAAAAGTGATGGAGTAAAAAAAAACTGAGATCCGAGTTATTAAGTCTGTAAGGGTGTTTTAACACCTAGTGCCCTAAAGCCAACTGGTTTGGGAGTCACTGGCCAAAGCTCGCTACATGGATCAAGGATGCTGCAAAAATATATATCTGAAGTCTGAGTAATTAAGTCTGTAGGGGTGTCTTAACACCTGGTGCCCTAAAGCCAACTGGTTTGGGAGCCACCGACCCAACACTCGCTACATAGATGGAAGATATTGTATATAAATAAAAAATAGAGAAAAATCAAAGAAAAAAATCAGAAAAATCAGAAAAATTATTCCATTGCTGCAAAAAGGTGTGAATTCTGATAAAACTTTAGGACAAAAATATTACCCTCTTATCAACTGCACTTGTGACTGTTGTGGGCAAAAATGAGTTGTTTAATATTTTGTTAGCTGTGTATATGGAGAATGGTAAATATAATCAGAGAATTTACTTATTCAGTAATTTAAAAAGAAACAAAACAACTACTAACTTGGAGTAGAAGTTTCACATAATTAGTCACTAACTTCTTTATTCTCTTTTCGTTTGTCTTTTTGTTTTTGTGTGCATTAGTTTCACTACCCTTTTACTTTTGTAAAATGTTTGTGGGTATCATTGCTGTAAACCCTCACGAGACTACAACTCGTCCACTAGGGACACCTAGGGGTTTAAAGGCGGTTTGGGGGGTGTGATGAGTGGTAAATCTATCACTATTTCCCACTCATTTAACCTAATATTCTGTATAGGTTCTTGAGTTTTGTGAATATTTTGATATGTTTTGTGTTATTTTGTAGATAAATAAAGTTTCAGGACATTCTGGAGGTGATTTGGAGCAAAACAGTGAAAATGGCATTTTGGTAATTTAGGCGCGTCGCGACGCGCAAGCCTTTGGCGTCACGACGCCTAACGTGCGCCAAACAGTGCTAACGTGCGCCGGGTCAACGAGTCAGAATTTGAGAAGTTTCCCTTTGCTAACGTGCGCCGTGCCACGTGTCACCATCACAGTCCATTTGCTAACATGCACCATGCCACGTGTCATCATCTTACGGTGCCGACAATCACCATTGCCACGTGTGCCACATGTCATCCTACGTGTCGCCACGTCATCATCCACGTCAGCCGGTCAACGAGTCAACTTCACCACGTGTCATGACACGTCATCATCCACGTCACTGGTCAACCGAGTCAATGTGCCACGTCATCATCAACCAATCATAGCGTGCCACGTGTCGCAATCCTACGGTGCCAACACTCCATTTTGCCACGTGTCGCCACGCCATCGCCACGTCAGCATAATAATTGAGCTCTCAGCCGCCTTGCCACGTGTCACATTATCTCCTTATCAGAATCACCTTGTGTCATCACCTCAAAGTGCCACGCCTCACTGTTCCACCGTCGCGACGCCCATACCCTTGGCGTCGCGACGCCCAGAGCTTATCCGCGCCTATAAATTGAGCTCGAGATTTCAGTTTCAGTTGTACCATTCTCTCTCATTTCTTTGATGTAAATAGGAGTTTCTCTCTCTAGTTTCTTTTAATTTAAGTTTTGTAATTAAATTTTAATTACGTTTTGTAATAATAGTAATTTACTTTCTTTACTTTTTACAGTTTTTACTATTCACCATGAGGAGGTAACTTCCCCAGCTAGGGTGAAAGGTAATTCTTTTACTATTGCTATTTAGATTAATCTCCCTTAAATATAATATATTCACTATTTAAAATATTGACTTAAAAAGGATACCGCCAGATTGGTCGGTTGGTAATTCATTTTAATTTGGTTTAAACCTGACTAATCAAGGATACCGCCAGATTGGTCGATTTGTAATTAAATTTTCTTACCGCCTATATGGCAGGTTTATTTTGGTTCCGCCTTAATGGCTGATTGGACTTAATTTGACTTAATCAGGATACCGCCTATATGGTTGGTTGGTAATGTTATCACAAGTTTATCTATTATATTATGGGAGATATCTAAATTAGTAGTAGTAAAAGTAATTCCTTTTACCTTAGCATTTTATTTTATTGTAATTTACTTTTCAGTATTTACTTTACAGCATTTTTACTTTATGTCTTTTATTTTCAAGTTTTTACTAGCCCTAGTTATGTGTTGTAACTAAATTAGTTATATGGGGTTGTGATGACTTTTAATATCACCGGTTTATAAGGGGTTAGATTATAGTTTGGGTATTATAAAGATTTATTTATTGAGTCTTAATCTTAATGCTTTTTATTAACTGGCCACTAATAAAATTGATCTGGTAAATCTAAAATGAACTAGACATAGGGATTTTAGGTTTCAGCCTTAGACTTAATATCCCACGATCTTCCTTGAGGATAGATAATCCTTTAATAGATTTCCTTACAGGATATACATATACCTGTCGGGCGGGGGTAGCCATAATTGGAACTTAAACTTAATGAATCCAGATAATTTGGTTGACATAGACATATGGTTCAATTGGGTTAAACTGGGTATTTGTGTCTGACCATCGACAGAGGCTTACACATAATTTAGTGTTCCAGGTTAATAAATCAATATATTACCCAACTTTAAGATAACAACTTCATCTTTTAAATGATATTGGAAGAAATCACAACCCTAGATAGTTTTTAATATTGAATTTTCTTAAAATCTACTTTCGAACAATTTTATTTACTTGTTATTTTTAAATTTAGAATAGTCACCATTTCAAATCAATCAAACAACCTTTTAGATACTAGTAATCATTTGACCTCATAAAATTAATATTTTAGGTATTAAGTCCTCGTGGGATCGATACTTTTTATACTACTTGAACGATACGTGCGCTTGCGTTATACGCGTGTGTAAGCACCGGTCATAATTCACAAGATTTGGATTCCTATGAAGATAAAACATGATGGAGCCCTATGAAGGAACACACAACCAAAAGTAGGTTTCCTCTAAGAACCAAGACATCGTTTTCATTTTCTTTCTAGATGAGACAGCCGAGATTTTTGGCCCCTCTAGTGGTTAGGCCAGGCAACCTGCGGTAAAAAGTGGACTATAAAAAATTTCAGGAAAAACTCTCCCGAACCCAAAAGAGAATTCTACATCAGAAAGTTGCTTTGAGGTGTAAGGAGGAGAAGTATGAACCTGTGAAGAAAAAGTATAAATTTTATAGGAAGTCCACTAAGGATAAAAAATCAGTGGGGTGCTTGTGGATAATTTACTAGAGTAGTAGCAATGGGAAGAGAACATTTTCATGGTAGGAGGAGTCCATATTCCGTTTATTGTGTCATGAAAAGCCTGGCTCTGTCGTTAAACTTCTAAAAGGAAAGTGAATTGAATACTACAGGAATATAGGATTTAGTAGGAGCTTCAAGAAAAATACCTTTATTTTTGGAGGAAAAGAATAAAAAGAGGCCACACTATATGGTAACTATCCAAGATGTGGAATTTGGAGGGCCTAAAAGGGTGATATTTGAGAAGCCTTTAGAGGAGATGACAAAGCATATCAAACTCATGTACATTAAGGCCTATGTGAATTGAAAGCCAATATCTAGGATATTGATTGATAATGGGTCAGCATTGAATGTGATGTCTTCCGAGATGATGTTAGCACTAGGAAAGTCAGAGGACGACCTAATCTCTACAAAGGTTTTTGTGGCAGCCTTTACAGGCAAAATAACCAGAACATTGAGAGTGTTGCTAGTAGAACCTATTGTTGGAAGTAAGACTTCTCTGTCTGTATTTTTATAGTGAATTTCTCTGCCGGTTATCAATTTCTTAGTAAGCAATAAACTAGTAGGAATCAGCTTAAAAATTCATATGTTATTTTTTCTTTTAGGCCAAAGCAAGAGCATATCATCATGGAGGTTGATGACTAACTTTACGGAAAAAGAATATACAGTGATTGTAGCTGTAATATCAAATGCATGTGTCTAGCAGGTTCTGGACAAGATAATAATGAAGGAAGTTCTAGAGGCTTGTTGAGCAGAAGTAATTTTTTAGGAAGAACTAAGGGACCATGAATATAAGGACTGATTCCTTATAGTTAAGAGGAAATACCGTGCCTTAGTAGGAGCCTTGTTGAACACTATCTCCTAATCAAGCCAGACTTCCTTCTACATCGCCAGCCTCTAAGAAAAATATCAAAAGAGGTGGAACTCAAAGCAAAGGAAGAGATTGAAAAGCTAACGAAGGCCGGTTTCATCAAGCCAACTAGGAATGCCAGTGGCTGGCAAATGTAGTTCCAGTAGTAAAAAAGAATGGGAAATTGAGAGTTTGTATTGATTTTAGAGACTTAAATACCATAATTCCTAAAGATATTTATGTAATGCCAATTGTTGATACTTTAATTGATGCTACTGTAAAACATGCTTTACTGGCATTCATAGATGGATTTTCCGATTATTATCAAATTTTTACTGCAAATGAAAATGTCTCTAAAACTGCTTTTTGATGTTCTGATTCAATTGGTACCTTTGAGTGGGTGGTCATGCCTTTCAGGCTTAAAAATACTAAAGCCACCTACCAAAGGGCAATGAATGATATTTTTCATTATATGATTGGTCATTTTATGGAAGTGTACATGGATGATATTGTTGTGAAATCTAAAAGAGAAAGTGATCACATAGACCATTTGAGGAAAGACTTTGAAAGAATGAGAAAGCATAAGTTCAAGCTCAATCCTCTCAAATGTGCTTTTAGGGTGTGTTTGGTTGGGGGGGTTTTGGAGGGGAGGGGAGGGGGGATGGATTTTTAAATTTTGTTTGTTTGGTTTCAATTTTTTGTAGGGGAGAGGATGGGAGGGGAGCAAATCCCTCCTAATCCTAAGTCAATTTTAGCTCCCCTCCAAAAGTGGGGGGTTTTGGAGGGGAGAGAAAGTGAGAATTAAAATTTTAAATGTAATGACAAATTATCCCTACTTATATTTTAAAATTCCTAAATTGTCCTAATTAAAAATCTTTTTTTTCTTCACCATTTAAACCCTAGTATTTGCTTCTTCTTTTTTGCAGTTACGTAGTTTCTTTGTTACGTGCTTCTTCAATCTATTCACAGGTATGTCAACTTTTATTCATTCTTGTTGCTCTCTGTAATGGGTTATGGTGGCCAGACTTGCATCATATATGTCTCAATTGCATCAAATGAAGTGTACTGTGCACATAAGTGTTTGAGCAAAAATCCCAATGTTCCGTTTCTTCTTTTTAAACAGAATTAACACAATTAAATTTCTCTGATCATTATGTTGTCTCATGGAACATGTTTACTAGTTGTAGATAAATTATTTTAATTTATAATTTTTATTTTTTGAACCATACAAAAATTCTATTTTAATTTTATAATTTTTTTATATTTTAGATGGATCATCAAGATTGGAAAATTATCGTCAATAGATAGTTTGATTTACGCCGAAGAGGTATAACTCAACTCATGTGTGCTATTGTTTATTGCTTTATTATTCGGATGTCTCGTAAGAGAAAATTGAGTTATAATATGAGCTCCGAAAGAGAAAGAGTGCGTGAAGAAATAATGGGTCGAATTAGAAATAGTGAAACTAGTAGAAATATATTAAGAATGGGTCCGGAAGCTTTCTTAACATTATGTGATATGCTAGAAAGAGAGGGTGGCTTACAACCAACACGATGGTCAAGTGTGGAAGAACAAGTTGCAAATCAATTTACATATTGACACATAATGCTAAAAATCGTGAAGTCAACTTTTGGTTTCGTCGTTCTGGTGAGACAATTAGTCGTCATCTTCATAAAGTGTTGAGAGCTATTCTTGAATTGGAAGAAACATTCCTTGTACAACCCGATGGCTCAACAGTCCCTCTTGAAATTCATAGGAGTAGTAGATTCTACCCATATTCTAAGGTAAATTTTTTTATCATTAAGTCACCCTACACTCAAACGTTAGCATGATCTACTTAGATTATATTAATATAAATACATTGTGTCAGGATTGTATTGGTGCCATAAATGGGACGCATATACATGTCAAAATATCTTCAAGGGATGCTCCTCGGTATTGTGGTAGGAAAGACTACCCAACACAAAATGTGTTAGCAGCGTGCACATTTGATTTAAAGTTTACTTATGTGCTCGCTGGATGGGAAGGCACTGCCTCTGACTCAAGAATTATAAAGAATGCATTAACACGATAAGATAGACTTAAAATTCCTCAAGGTAATTAAGAACTCATAATATATTAAAATTCTTCATTTTCTCATTTTTCAATCTATCACATTGATTATTTACATTGATTATAGGAAAATATTACCTTGTTGATGCTGGCTTCATGTTGACAAGTGGGCTTATTACACCTTATAGATGAGTTCGATATCATCTGAAAGAGTACTTGGTAAAAAAATCTACCCACAAATTCTAAAGAATTATTTAATCTTCGACATGCGTCATTGCGCAATGCAATTGAAAGAGCCTTTGGGGTGTTAAAAAAAAGATTTGTGAATTTATCTAATTCAACAGAGCCCACTTATGGAGTCAAAGCTCAAAAACTGATCATTTTTGCATGTTGCATTCTTCACAATTATTTAATGAGCGTAGACCCGGATGAAGATCTTATAGCTGAAGTAGATGCTAAACTTTCAAATCAAAATGTATCTCACGAAAATAATCAAGTTTCGGAGAGAGTGACGGTGAGGAGGTCGCTCGGGTGAGCTTATAAGAGATAGTCTAGCAAATCAAATGTGGATAAATTATCAAAATGATAGTTTGGCCTAAATGTTTTGCATTTGTATTTATTACATGAATGTTTATTTACATTGATGTATGTTGAATTTGAGTTTGCAATATTGATGTTTTTGAAATGAAACATGTTTATTATCTCATTTTATTAATTTTGTTATGTTATAATTTATAAATGTAGTAGCATGGCACCCAAAAGGCAATTACCACAAAACAATGGTAAGGAGAACTTGAATTGGTCTAGAGCCATGGACGATGCTCTTATTGATGCTTTCATGCACGAATATGAAAAAGGTAACAAAGTCAATGGTATCTTCACTACAACTGCATATGAAAACATTGTGGCTGAGTTGAGTGCATTATTTGGGAAGAAAGTTGACAAGGAGAGGGTAAAAAATCGCTGGAAAACTGTAAAAAAAAACTTTACTGATGTTTATGATATTTTTAAAAATGGTATGAGTGGGTTTGCTTGGAATCCATATACTCATTTGTGGGATACTGAGCCAGAAGTTTGGGATGCCTAATTGAGGTAAAATTCTTAGATTTTGTCATTTATAATATGTCACTAATCAATACTTGATTAACTTATGTAAAATTTATATTTTTCAGTCAAAACCAAAGGCAGCATATTGGAAAAATGTCCCAATTCCAAATTATGAGAAGATGGTGAAACTGTACGGGTATAATAGAGCTAATGGAGATGAAGGTGGGACTGGAAAGGAGACAAGGAAACAAGGGCATTCTACCACAGAGCAAGACTTCATTGAATCTATTGATGACATTGATAATAGTATCTCTCGGAATGAAGTGCATTTAGAGAGCTTTGATACTTATTTTGATGATGGAATGCAATCACAAGATCTTTCACCCCCCATCAAATGATGGCAGTAAAAAGAAGAAATCTAGAGTGGCCAACAAAGACAAAAATAATGAATTTGTTGAACTTAAAGAGACAATGCATGTGGTTGCAGAGGCTTTCAGAGAAGGGAATGCAGCAATAAGAGAAGGAAATGAAATAATGAGAGAACGCCATAACTATGAGCTGCCTCCAATTTCTGGGGAAGAAGCTTGGAATTTAATCAAGGATTGTGGATGTGATACAAACTCATTGCCTAAGATCTATTGCTCTTTAATGAAAGATGCTGACAAACTTAGAATAATTCTTCAATGTCCAGCGGAAGCACGTAAGGCAGTAGTAGTGGCAGTGATCATGCAAATGGTCTTTCACTCTTAAGATAGATGATGCATTTGATTAAATACTTGAGCTTAATGGTTGTTATTTTGCTTGATGAAACCTTATTAACATTTTGTGTATTATCTGAACTTAATCATTTTAGTAATTTATGTTATAAACTTGGATATTTTGCAGTGTTTCTTTATCTATTCATCTATGTCAAAACCTAGCTACTGGTTTGATGCTTATTTTAATTTTATTTTTAATAACATATATTATATATGTAGAGCTTTTAATTTTAATTTTATTATTTGTTTAATTCAAAGATAATATAAGCCTATATTGGTTTAATTTTATTTATTATAGGCTATAATGATAAAATAGTAAATTAGTTTTAAAATCACTCCCCTCCCTTCTTGAACCAAACATATATTTAATTAAAAACTCTCTCCTCCCCTCCCCTCATTTGAACCAAACATATATTTTTAAAATCACTTCCTCCATTAAAATCTCTCATCTCCCCTCTCATTCGTTGAACCAAACAGACCCTTAGTGTCAACGCATGAAACTTTCTGGGATTTTTGGTTCACCAGAGAGGAATCAAAATTGACAAGAACAAGGCGAAAGCAATCATGGAAGCTTAACCCCCTCGAAATAAGGAACTACAAAGGTTCTTGAGGCAAGTGAATTACCTTTAAATTTTCCATAGTTTCTTCGTAGGAAATTCAAAACCATGATTCCTCCAATAATTTCACCATTCCTCTAATATTCCTAAACTCCCAAATATTAGCCAGAAACACATTCTCACATCACAAACACATCCAGAATCACAATTCCTCCAATATTTTATAGAATTCCTCCAACAAGAAAAATTATCTAACATTACAATAAAGATTGGTGAAAACCTAGTAGAAGAAAAAAAAGAAACATGAATAACAACCATAGATGGGGGTGACGAATCTAAGATTGCCACATGTGGAGGTACCAGAGATGCTGCTGGTGGTGGCATGAGAATCCGTGCTTGTAACTACCGTGGGTGTTGTGATTTCTATAGTTCCCAGTAATGTCATGGGTGTGTCTGATTCTCTTGAAGTTATGAAGAAGAAGAAGTGTCTTTGCTGAATGAATCTTTGGTGTGTAAATGAATTTGTGGTTACGCAAAGGCTCGTGAAAGATGAAATTTGCGGTTGGTGGCTTTTGTTGGAAATGCTGATTTGACTTTAGTGAGATTTAGTGGAATTTATAGGTGTGGTGGAAGTTGAGAATTTGGGAGTTTATGAAGAATAGGTATTTTAAGTCTTTTGAGATTTTAAATTCGAATGAGAAGAGATAGAAATGAATAGTCATGAAAGCATTGGGCCTTTATTCATGCAAATTATCCCTTCAGGCCAAAAACATGTGAGGGACATTATTTGCACCCAAAATATTCAAATCCAGTCCAATTGATAATAAATTCAACCCAAGCCCAATTGAGTCATTATCCACAAAATTGTTCCTCCAAAAAAGTTGAACGTGTACCAACTTTCCTCCATTATGCTTCAGTGTCCTCCAACTACGACAAGTAAAAAACGTGATGGACAAAATGTGGGGAACAGTTGCAGGACGTGAAAGAGAATGGTTGCTTGCAGGACGTGATAGTTACAGGAACATGATTGAGCAGTTGGGTGCAAGTAAGGGTGGGCTCGGCTCAGCCCGGTCCAGGGTGAAAAAAGCCCAAGCAGGGCTTCAAAATGAGGGGCCCGGCTCGGGCCCTCAATTAAAAAAGTCCGGGCCCAGATTTAAAATAAATAATTATATATTTATATTATAATTTTTTATATTAAAAAAATTGGGTCCAGCCAGAGCCCGAGCCTGAGCCAGGCCGGGCCAGAGCCCGAGCCTAAATTCAATCTTGCACCATCCTTAGGTGCAAGATTATAAGAGGAAGTGAAGACACCACTCAAAACACTAGCAATCATCACAACTCAACACCAGCAATCATCCATTTCGCAACGTTTGTTATTAGAAATCATATACTATCGATTTCAACTTTGAGAACCCGCTTCTCTGATACGCAGACGCACAAAACTAATTTTGGAACCAACACTTATATAACGATTCATAATTAAATAGCGATTTATCGAACTTAAACAACATGGGGCTCAAACTCACATACTCATCAATTATTATTATTTGTTGTTATTATTATTATTTTGGCTCTTTAGCCCAAAACAAAAGCCAAAAGTCCAAATTATTATCCAGTGAGAAAACACCACGATCACTTAAAAAGCACGCCGAAGCTCACCTGTGTTGGCTCTTCTGTTTACAAAACCCTCACCACACCAGCCATAACAATTACAAATATTTTTAAAGCCTCAATAAGCCCAAACCCACCCAAAAAAAGGAAAATGGATGAAGATGGCATAGGCTTAGTTTTGGCTAGAGCGGCTGAGCTTAGATTAAAGATCAATAATTGCATCCCCAAAGCAACTTTGTCCAATGGCAAGCAAGAAAAAGAAGAGGCCATCGTTGTTAATGGAGATAACAAAGGGTCTGGCTTTAAGTTGATGATGATGATGAAGAAGAAGAAGAAGAAGATTATGATGATGAAGCAGAGAGGCTGTTGAATATTCATCAGTCTCTTGAATCTTTGGAGGCACAGCTTAGTATCTTGCAGGTTTGTGAAAAAAGTTTTTAAAAAATTAATCTTGATTTATTTTGGGAATAAGGAAATTTGTGACTATATAGGTTATGGGGTTTTGACATTTGATGTTATTATTAACTGAAAAGTACCATTTAAATAAATTGAAGTTTGTTTCTTTTTTTTGTAAGGTGCATATTATATATTGTTTATACCCTAGTGAATCTTGTAATTAATACTGAAAGAATTGAATTTTGCTATGAACTGAAATTGGGTTTGCTCCAAAATGTGTCCTTTTTTGTGTTTGTTTGGGCTTGAGAGATTTCCCCCGGGTTTGTGTTTGCATACAGCATCTTAAGATTCCGTCACCATAATAATTAATAACTAAATTACCTGGCACTGTAATGGAGTTTTATTTGTATTCCTGGATATTTTATTCCTTTTCTTTCGTTTTTCTTGATATGATTTCTAGGAACTTGTAATTTGAACTCTACGACATATAGCTAATTCAGATTGTAGAATTAAAATAGAAAAGATTTTATTTAACTTATTGGACCTAGTTTCGATTTGCAATAATAGTATATTGTTTTGAGATGTTTGACCATGTTTGATATCCTGCTGGTGTCATCCTTCAATATGGTTGCTAAATGTGTGGATTGATTGGTCTTGACGAACAAAATAACTTTTCATCATTGCTTCTCATGTAGTAGATAACCTTTCATCTTAGAGACAATTGTTATTTCATTTGTTACCCGTCAACTTTTCCTTTTAAGTAAAAAGTCTTAGCAGCTGTAATTGATCATGATGGAAAGGTCTTGGATGGATACCAATTTGGAACTTCATCTTATACTTCCTGTCGTTGATGTGTTGAACTGCATAAACGCTTTAGGAAAACTTGCAAAACTGACCTCTGGAAAAAATGACTTCTGGCCGGATATTTTATCCATATCAGTCACTTACCTGGCAAGATTCCTAAATAAGTGTCGTTGATGAATAGAGTACTTATGACATGTTGGGTGCCAATAGAACTTTTGAGAAAGTATTAGTTTGTAGGTTTCTGTTTCAGTGTTTTGCTGGTAGTACCTTTGCATGGCATAGATTCCATCGCATTCCTTGTAAATTTTCTTGTTTTCCTACTTATAGCTGTGCAGCCCTTTTGGATTTTTAAGATTTCCAATAATTTGACGGACTAGAATTTCCCTGTTGATAACCTCTTTTAATTGGTAGACTTAAATGCTATGTCTATTGATGTGAGTTTTCCATTTAAATCTACTTGAATCTGTATAAGGTGGTATCAAATCATAAAGAGAGAGTTTATATACACCAAAATGGTATTTATAGAGATGATAGAGTTTTGGATTGAAAATCTTTTTACTAAAAAAATTCCTTTGCATCCTCAGAATCTTCAGCTGCAGCAACGTTACGACAGGGAAGTTGCACTTGCTGAGATTGAGTTCAGCCGCAAGTTGTTACTGGAGAAGCTCAAGGAGTACAAAGGGGAAGACTTGGGAAGTGATACATGAAGCATCTGCTTTTGCTGGTGTGAAAAACAGTAGAGCATGACAACGATCTCCTCCTTCCTCCATATCCTAGCCGCCTCCCTCAGTCACTGACCGAAAACAATGGTTATATATCACAATTTTCGTACCCACGCAAGTCCGGTACAAAATGGTTGTGGTGACTGGTGAACTAACTAATGAAGGAAAAGAGGAATATATATGAATCTGAAAGAAACCAAGTCCACTGGATCATCGACCTCAAGGAAGGGTTCGGACACTTTATTTGTTCAGTTGCAAAGATGGTACTACCACTTGTTTGTGCGGTATATGTGTTACGCATGTCAGGCGTTGCCCAAAATCTGGGAAAGAAAACTGCTACTTTGAAGTTTTTTGGCATCTTCAGGCAGCCAACAATAGAAGAGAAAGGGTCAGTATTAGGTGTTCAATGTCCACCTGGAAAGTCCTGGTTGTTGAGGACGGTGAAGCTCGAGATGCCTTGTGAAGGAGAGGGTTGAAATCCCATTTGATTCAGTTCCTGCAAAGCCGGATATCAATTATGGGAGTGGTTAATTTCAAGTTCATTCTCCAACTGTATATCTCATTTCTTTCTGTATGATGTAGTGGGCTTTTATCGGCCTATGATTTTCTTGAGCTTTCATGGGAAAATCTCTCTTTTAACTCCATTTCATCTCTTAAGAGTTTCACTCATTTGGAAACATCATATCTTCATGAATCAGTGATTGATAGAAGCTCAAGAATTTCATTTCAACGGTTTGTATGAGAAAACACATCAATATTCAGTCAGTTATATGTTGCGAATTCATTCTGAGTTGAGTTGAGTTTTATGTGAAGTTTTTGAAGTGATTGGTAGTTATTGAATAAAACTTCTACTGGTTTATTACTCTTCATATAGAAGATTATAAAAAAAGTAGATTTAAATTCTAGTTCGTGTCTTTATTGGTGTATACGTCATTTTCTGTTGGATCTTTCGATCGGCACGTGCATTTTTTCAACCGATCATTACGTGACAAGAATGGAACACGAGCACTTGTATTAGTTAATCTAGCCAAGTGGTGCAGAAATTTAATATCCGGATTAATTGCACTCCTAATTTTTCTGTAAAATATACAACTGTTTAAAATAGAAATGTCATTATCTTAAAACTTTCTATTTAATAATTGCAATTGGGTTGTCATAGTTAGGAGTGTGTATTAATCGATTTTAACCGATTAACCAAACCGTTCCAACCAATTTTTTTATAATGGTTCGATTATTTTGATTAAATCGATTTTTTCGGTTAAGATTTTTAACTTTTTCGATTTTTGAGTTCGATTAAGGTTATGAGATTTATATAACCGAACCGACCAATTAACCGATTACAAATCATAATTTGACTTTATATATATTTTTAATTAAAACAAAATTATAACTTTTACCATCTACCTCTACCAAGTGTAGTTGTACACTGCTTTTTGATGAATTTAAATTTTTCTTATGTTGTTAAACACATATATGTTTGTCTTTTTGATGAATTTAAATTTGTATTGATGCGTTAATGTGTATTGTTATATGTAGAGATTTTGGATTGATTAATAACCTAATAACCGAATAAACCAAAACAGATCGAAAAATAATGATTATTTCGGTTAATGATTATGTGTCATCATATGATTAAATTGGTTAATCATTTACCTAACCAAATAATTTCGATTCGGTTAAAAAATCAACCGATCGAATGCAGACTCCTAATCATAATTGAGTTAATAATGATCAATCGATGAGTCCAAGGTATTTGACCAGTACCCACAAGCCCATGGTTTTCAGATAATACAAATCACTTGTGTTTTCTTTTTTTTTTTGGGTGGGGTCAATAAATAAAATATATAATCAAACGTTGGCTCTGTCAGAGCTTGAAAGGTTAATCTAATTTCCCTTTGTTTTGTATGTTAATAGCTAAAATTTGCTACTTGACCAAGCGAACTTAACTGGTGAAGCTTCTTCTCTCAAAGTGATTTAATACTATTCCTACTTCCCTCAGAATCTTTTTTTATTTTTTGGGGTAAATTCTCTGCTCTGAATCTCATGGCTATTCACAGTCTTGCTTCAAAAGCTACCACCATGCTCCTCTCAAATGGTAAGTTTCATTCACCTTCTAATTTCTATCTATATCCTTTGTATGAGCTTTTGCTGATTCCCACTTTTTCACTTCAGATTCTGTCATCAACAAGTGTGATACAAGGGATTTGAATAAGAAGATATCAAAAGTTATGCATCAACAATACATGAACCTCTCATGGAAGATGAGGGATGAATCATTGAAGGGTTTTGTTTGCACAACGCCAAAATCAGTCAGAAGTATTTTTTTTTTTTCCTTTCTTCTCTCTTCTTTGTTTTTTTAAAGCTTAGATTTCCCTTTTGATTGTCATTATGTATTCTTAAAGGTGTGAAGTGGATTGGTAGAATCAAGGTGAGAGCTTTTACAGAGGAGCAAGAGGCTCTAGTGGTCAAATCTTGGAATGCTATGAAGAAAAATTCTGGAGAGCTTGGCCTTAAGTTCTTCTTGAGGTCATCAAAACTTCTTGCTATAATAATTTGATTCAAATTCCTTGTGTAAGAATTAACAAAATAATTTTTCTTTAGAAATGGATCAACTTACTTATTGAGGATTGGTTGTTGTATCTTAAAATTATCAGGGTCTTTGAGATTGCACCATCTGCCAAGAAGCTGTTCACTTTTCTCAAAGATTCAGATGTTCCTGTGGAGCAAAATCCAAAACTAAAGCCTCATGCCATGACTGTCTTTGTTATGGTCAGTTTCTTTTCTTAAATGTTACATCTGAGATAAGTTAGAAATTTTAA
>SKCR01007531.1:0-52395 GCA_019454045.1 Zanthoxylum bungeanum | reverse complement strand
TTTTGATATTTTCTTTTATTCTCTCCGACAGGATCCAGACTTTTTGACTTTCGCGATATATTTTACTGTTTAACTAATAATTGTCATTTGGCAGGTATTAGTGCTATTATTACTCACCCTTTTTCAGGTTCTATAAATTCAGCCCGTCATTACACTCTTGAAGACATCCAGAGTTGAGAAATAAATAAATTAATTAATTAAAAAAATAGAAGCAACTTCAAGAAGACGAGTTGTAAATATCTGTGTGTTTTGCGGTACTAGTGTTGGTTCTAAGCCAGAATTCGTTGCGGCAGCACAGGGATTGGGTAGAGTTATAGCTGAAAGGAATATGCACTTAGTATATGGCGGTGGCAATCTTAGACTAATGGGATCGTTTCAAGGGCTGTACAGGAAGGAGGTAGTCAAGTTCTGGGAATCATCTTAAAACCTTTGGCAGAGGCAAATCTTATAGAACCATCAAACGGAGAGGAACTTATCATACCAGGTATGTCTGAATGACTGGTAGAAATGATTAACCGTGCTTATGCTTTTATTGCTTTGCCAGGTGGCTTGGGTACGATGGAGGAAATTTTTACAGTACTATCTTGGGCGAACTTGAACATACACCAGAAGCCGATTGGACTATTTAATGCTGATAGATTTTATGATTTTCTTTATGTGTTTCTTGATGATGCCCGGAGAAATGGGTTCGTGTCGAAGCCTATAAAAGATATCATCTTCACTGCCATAACTGCCCATGATTTAATTGACCAACTTTTAGCCTTTGAACGACAAATTGACCCTATCCTTTCCAAGATTAACTGGTCTGATAATGATCGTAGTAAGAAATGTCGGATAAATCTGGATCTTAACCTTTAATTTTCTTTTTAGATGTAGAATTTCAGCTAACCAGGTACTGTTTTCTAAACTTTTCTTCTACTTTTTAGACATTGGGGACAATGTCTCAAATAGGTTTGGGGGAGGGGAATAGTTAACTAGTGTCTTGTAAATATTTTATTGTTGTGTTGTTTTTATTTGATTTTTAGAAAAACACCTCTAATGCCCTAAAGCCAACTGGTTTGAGAGTCATTGGCCCAAAGCTCGCTACATGGATTGAAGATGTTGTAAAAAAAAGATATATGAAATCCGAGTAATTAAGTCTGTAAGGGTGTCTTAACACCTAGTGCCCTAAAGCGAACTGGCTTGGGAGTCACTGGCTCAAAGCTCGCTATATGGATTGAAGACGTTATAAATAAATAAATAAATAAAATCCATTGCCAAAAAAATTTGTGAATTCTGATATAACTTTAGGACAAAAATATTACTCTATTTTCAACTACACTTATAAATATTGTGGGCACGGTGATTTGATTGATACCTTGTTGTTGTGTATACGAAGAATGGTAAAAATAATCGGAATTTACTTATTTGGTAATTTAGAAAGAAAGAAAAAAACTATTAACTTGGATAAGAGATTCACTTGTTTATCACTAACTTGTTTGATCTTTTTGCTTTTGCGTGCATTTGATTGACGTTTGTGGGTATCGTCACTGTAAGCCCTCACGAGACTACAACTCATCCACTAGGGACACCTAGGGGGTTTAAAGGCTTGTTGCATACGCTAAATGCAACATTGATCCCTATGAAAGTGGCTTAGTTTAATTTTAATTGTTTATTGTATTGTATTTTATTATTTTGCTCGAGGACTAGCAAAATGTTAGGTTTGGGGGTGCGGTGAGTGGAAAATATATCAATATTTACCGCCCCTTTGACTTAATATTTTGTATAGTTTTTCGAGTTTTATGAACGTTTTGATGTGTTTTAGTTTATTTTACAGATAAAATAAAATCGGGACTTAATGGAATCAATCAGGACGAAAAGTGGAACAAATAAGGGCAAAAACTGGACTTGACATTTTGATTTTGGAGATTGGAAACTTGAAATGGCGTTATAACGAAGTACAATTTCAGAAATTCCAACTTTGCGCAATTATCGTATTTTGGCCATAACGTTTTACTATAATATCGGATTGAGGTGATTAAAGAATACTCAAAGATCTACAACCTTGAAGTTCATAATAACTTCAAATTCTGAAGTTTCCATGATCGAAATTGATAAAACATCCATAAGTGTGTTATGTATAATTATTAAAGTCATTTTCAAAACAAAAAAAAATAATAAAATGAAAATTGAAAATTGCCAAACTTCCACCAAACATGCTTGCATGTTTGGTGGAGGATTTGGTGTCATATTTGGTGTCATGTTTGGTGGAGAAAATAGTAGAGAAATTGGTGGAAGCCTTTAGATTTGCCTATAAATACCAAGTTAAACTTTGTAAAATTTTCATGCTTTCTTTAGGAAATTTCTCCATGAAAACCCAAAAGAAAGTGTCTTGCGTGTTTATTTAAGTTTTCTTGTAGTTTCCCGTTATTTATTTAATAAATTTTTGTGTGTTTTTTATTACATCATGAGTAGGTACTCTCTTTTTGTTGGAGTCTGGGGTGAAACTTTTAGTATAGTAATTTAGATTTACTCCCTTAATTTAAATAAATAAATTGAATTAATTATTTACCGTCTATATGGACGGTTGTACATTATTGGACTTAGTTTCCGCCTATATGGTCGGTTTAGGTGCTAACCTTGTTACCGCCTACATGGTCGGTTTATATTATTTTGTTACCGCCTATATGGTCGGTTGAACTTTTGACAAATTACATTCATCGCCTATATGGTCGGTTTTAATATAATTAATTCAAGAAGTGATTAATTGATAAGGGAGTAATCTATATTTGAAGTATTAAAAGTGAAACCCCTAGCTCCAGCATTTTCTTTTATTTTTGTAATTTTATTTACTTTTTAATTTTCTGTTATGTTATTTTGTTTAACTATGCATTTTATAATTTTAAGTATGTTTTGTAACTAAGCATATTATCTAGGGGTGTGATGAATTTCAATATCACTGGTTTATAAAGTTGGTTATTTTATGTCTTGGGTAATATAAATGTTTATTTATTGAGTCTTAAGCTTAATGCTTCTTGTTAACTGGCCATTAATAAGATTGATCTGGTAAACTTAAAATAAACTTGACGCAAGAATTTTAGGTTTCAGCCTTAGACTCAATAGCTCACGATCTCACCTCGGAAATGGTGACCCTTAGGTAGATTTCCTTACAGGATAGACATATACATGTCGGGCGGGGGTAGCCACAATTGGAACTTATTCTTAATGAATTCAGGTAACTTGGTTAACATAGACATATGATTAATTGGGTTGTTTATGTGTTTGCATCTGACCATCGACATAGGCTTTTGCATATTTTCGTGTCCCAAGTTAATAAACCGATATATTGTATAAAATGAGATAACCACTTCATCTTTAAAATATATTGGAATGATTCACAACCCTAGATAGTTTTATAATATTGAATTTTCCATTAATTTACATTTGCACTGTTTTATTTACTTGTCTTTAGTTTAAAATCACCATCCAATCAAACAATCAATCTATTAGATACTTGTAAACATTTATCTTCATAAATTGATAGCTTAGGTATTAAGTTCTCGTGGGATCGATACATTTTATACTACTTGAGCAATACATGCGCTTGCGTTACGTGAGTGATTTCACCGATCACCCATCTAAACTAAAAGAATTAAGTCATTATCACTGAAATTTATAGCTTATTCATGGAATTACAAAAAAAAAACAATTTGAAATTATAAAATAATTACAAGACAAAGTAACACAAGCTCACATCACAGGACAATGGATGTCAGGTCACCCTTGCGGAAGCCGGAAGCCCGGGCGCCCTTGTTTGGCGGAAGACTACGTGGAAGCCTGGGCACCCATGGGAAAGCTTGGGAGAAAGCCCGAGCATTGGTGTAGAAGTTCGTGCATCTGTTCTCGGGCGCATTCCAATGGAGATCAAGCGTAAATTAGAATAGTTTCTCCCCAAAAATGTTCCGGATATGAGGAAGAGATAAGAATAGCACGAATTGTATCTAAGATATGTATGTATTTACATTCGATTCTCCTATTTTATTGGGATGTTTCCGGACAAGATCGATGACATATAGTGCCATTTCAGAAATTTGAATCCCTATATTTCATGGCATTGTCAATTCGAAAAAAGTTAATGGGATTAAAGAATTGAGCCTTAACCATATTAGCAATGGTACGATAAATGGTGAAAAGTTCAGATCGATTTTTCCTGACGCATTTGATAGAGGGTGAAAATCAACTAATACTGATGGGATAGATAAGCGGTTGTATAGCGAAGAGCAAGAAAATCCAATAAAGACTTGGTTGTGTTGAATCAAACATTAATATGGCCATCGAGAATAATCTGAATAGACTGTGATATGTCTGGTTTCTCCATGGAAATCGGGAAAGAATTTGTTGACGTTTGCAAAAATATAGTCGGTAGGAGGAGAGATTTTTTTGGTGCAACAATGGTATGGGTGACGTGGTACCACAAGCGAATTAAAAAATGACATGTAGAGTTTTTTCACCTATTTTTGAGTTGTTTTTAATTTTTTAGCACGCATGGCAGTGGATGATTGGCTTGTTGTATGGATGACATGGTACCACTGTTGCATAGAAGATTTTCTCCGATAGGAGACATAATTTGTAATAAAAGGCTAAAAATTCACGGAGTCTACAAGAATGGCCTAAAATCTAAAATTTTATAAATATGCCCCAAATTTCGAAAAATTACGAAAATAACCCAAAATTTATAAAAAAAAAAAAAAAAAATACTAAATTAGGCCAAGTTGGAAAATAACACAGGGCCCTTGAGGTATGTAAGAATCGCCTCTAAAGTTTCATAAATTACATAAAAGGACATAAAATTACAAATGTAATAAAAAATACCCTTGAACAATTCGGAATCAGCCTAGCAGCCATTGAGGAGTTCTGAGGGTGACCAGAGTTCAAGCAATAGGCGAGGAGTAGATTGGTGGTGGTGACCGGTGACTCAATAGTGAGAAGGAAAATCGCAAGTTAAGGTTTTAGGAAATCGATTTTTGTGTGGTGGAGGACGAATCGATGCAAATCAAGCTAGTAATGGTGGGGCATCAGATTCTGAGTAGAATATCACCAGATTTGTGGCCTGAAACTAGCCAGAGCAGAGAGTGACAGCGCATGATGGTGGTGCATTTGGCCAAGAGCGACAGCAACGGGCCGTAAATTAAAAGGACTCATTGATATATCATGTTAGAGATTGAATTGGACAGAGTTTGTATTTCAATCCAATTGTATTTATATTGTACAAGCCTTTATATAGGCAAAATAGGAAACTAAACTAGGAAGGAAATCAACTAAATATGTACAATAATAAAGATATTATCAAAATCATATTCTCAGGGATAGTTTCCATATATGTAGAATGACTTCCATAATATTAGGGTGGCAAAAATAAATAAATAAATAAATAAATAAAAAATAAAAAAACAAACAAACAAACAAACATAAACACAAGCTTTATAACAAACTATGGACTTTGTGTGTACCATGTTAACAAGAAATTAGATTTTATCGATCGCCTAAGGAATAACTGTACTTTGTTAATATGAAAGTTTTGTATGATTTATCAAGTTAGAAAACACTTAATATGATGAAAAGGGACGGAAATTAAAATTAATTGGAGAAAAATGATTTTCCAAAAAAAGACGATCTAAAAAATTTTGCAAGTGGAAGGCGCCCGCTCGACAGTCGCTCCAAAAGCGACGCCTGAACTTCCGTATAAGCATTCGGACTTCCACGTTGACGTTTGGACAACCTGATATATAATTATTTCACACTCATTTTTTATTTTTTTCCCAAATAAAACAAACTCATAGACTAAAATTAGATGAACTTATATTTTTATCATTTTTTGGATTTGTATGGATATTTTATATCTATTCCCTTGAGTTTGTTGTGTTTGCCATGTGAAAGAGAGAAAATTTAGCTGTAGGAGAAGATTGAGGTATTTCAGTCCAATAAATGTTTATTTGGTCAATAAAAATATAATTTTAAACGTGGGTAATCTTTTATTTTTACAAAAATTAGTGGGTTATTTTTTGTAAATTTGCACAAAGACTTTTCATCCAGCAACTTAGACCATACAATTTATTTTCTTTACTTTGCTATTTTTTAAAACAAGTGCCCTTTACTCGTTAAAGTATTTTCAAAAGTGAAAGACACATGAAGTAGACACAATAGGATAGGATGTTTTTTTTTTTTTTTTTTTTTTTTTTTTTTGTTGGGAATGGTAGGAAACCTTACTCTAGCTATTCTAGATTCTTATAAGGAACACACTCCCTGAATTTGAACCAAAACCTCAAGGTCACTCCCATTGAGAACATACAATTGGATAGTTCTAATTAAGGGTGGCAGTTTGGGTCAGGATTCGTTTATTCATTCAATTCGATTCGCTTTAAAGCGAATATGGGTTTGAAAAATTGGATTCGTTTAATAAATGGGTCGATTCGATTCGATTCGATTCGTTTATTAAACGAATTGAATACGAATTTAAGCTCATTGATTCGTTTATTCGTTTAGGATTCGTTTTATTATTTTTATTTACTAGTTCTTGTTAATTTTCAATTAAGATTCGAGAAGTTATAGCTAATTACCATAGAAAAATTAATATTTTCGATATTTGGTGAGTTATTTTTAGTAAATATATTAATTACACATTTCATATGTATATATTTATGAAGAATTAATGTAAATCAAATGTGGTAAATTATTTTATTAAATAATATCATGACTAAACGAATATTCGTATTCGATTCGTTTAATAAACGAATCGAATACGAATCCTGATATTAGGATTCGTTTAATAAATTAATCGAATACGAATCCATCACATTTTGATTTGATTCGTTTAGGATTCGATACAAATTCGATTCGTTAATTCGTTCTGCCACTCCTAGTTCTAATGCCAAAAATCCTAAACAACCTTGTACACATGAGATAGCAAGGGCCATGATATACACATGACTAGTTTTCAGTTGTAAAATAACTGAAGTCAATATAATAAACTCAATTATATTAGAAAATTAACTACAGAGCCATCTGAATGAGAAGCATCAACTACAGAGATGTATCATTGCCTGAAATTTACAACACACAAAAAATCTTTGCAGATTATTCAGGTCATGGAATTACAAACAAATTAGAAAATTAAAAATTATAGAAAATGTTACGTGCAATTCTTTTGTATAATTTTATCTAGTTAAAATACCAGTATGATAAAATATGATATTTTAATAACTTTAATTAACAAGCAAAAGTAATAACATGCATTTAATTTTATTTTACTGATCAATGTTTCCTTTTACTTGCAGTTTGTCAAGAAAGGAAACTTTCATAATCTGTGAGAAAGGAAGGCCATTTTGGTGCATCGAATTGGTAAAATTATTTAAGGGAAAAAAATCATCAAAGTAGCAGTGAATGTTTTTTATCAAACACAAGCACATATTCATCAAACAAGACGAAGTACCCTACATTATCTGGTGATAATAGTTCCAAACAAACTGGTAGTAACAGGCGGCAATGGAACGGATATCGATTTATTGTAAAAGTCTCTCCAATTTTCACTTGCAAGATAATACTTAAGCGGATTTGGTATAGAAGCGGATCCCGACAGCCAAGCCCAAGATTAGCAGAGGAACTAGGAACTGAAGGAGCTTTATAATAAACTCTGGTGTCTTGTCTTGGTTGTAGTGAGGCTGCTTGGGCGGAGTGTACTTATTCTTGGTGGGAATGGTTGATGTATCAATGTCACCCACATAGAACTCATCCATCATTGCTTTTGCACTGCTACTGTGACCGACATCCTCAAAGTCATCAGTTGCATCCTTTCCTGCAACCCAAACATCACAACTGGGCATCAATATATACTACCGACTAAGCCGAGCAGAAATGAGACAATATTAGTTCATGTCAAAAATCGTTGGAGTTTCTAATGTACCTGTTGCAGACAACAAAACCTCGTCACCACCAGGATGGTCATCCAAGAACTTGGTCACGTCATATACCTGTTTGACACATTAATACAGGATTCAAGGATAATGCAAATGACAATCATCTGATGCCATATCAAAATTAATTCAAGGTTACTGCAGGCAGATTATAACTTTACTTTCTTAATTTTCTATCTGAAAACTACAAAAAGTGATGATCATGATCAGTGTTGTTAGAGGTGATGTGAGGCGCACCTCAAGGTGCATGAGGCGTTCGGCCATGCGCCTCGAGACAGCTGAGCTGAGGCGAGGCGAAACAACGTCGATGAGGCGAAGCGAGACGCAGTGAGGCAAGCTGAGGTGCACAAAGCGAGGGTGACCAATAGAAAAATTTGATAATAAATTATATTTTGTTATTTGACAAATAATACCATTAATCATTAATTATAAAACAAATATAACATAAATTTTATTATTTAATATTATATTTTATAATTCCAATTTCATAATGCAAAATCATAAATATAAAATTATTATTAATAAATACGCGCCTCACGTCTATGAGGCGTGCACATCTCGATTCGCACCTCGCACCTCGCTTTTTAGGGTGCCGTCGCCTCAATGCGCCTCTCGTCTTTAACAACATAGATCATGATAAGCTCCCATCTCCTATTAATAGTCTTTACTGTATAAGCAAATAATCCATGGAGTAAGAGTTACAATGCAACCTACTAGCACTCTCACAAGAAATCCCAATGATTATAAGAAATCTGTTTCTCTTCGCACAGAAAATAACAAACTGATTAAACGTTACATGCTATAATCAATTCCGGTGGAGCAGTATAAGAACATTCTAAACAGACATGTCAAACAGAACCAGTAAATCCAAATAATCCAATGAAGAAGCAAAAATAAAAAATGAAAAACCACAAAAGATCGCGGTAATCTAAGCAAATGTGTGAACCGTAGACTACCTCTGTGTTCTTAATAACCATATATTATGTATTTGAAATAAAGAGGGCTCACAAATGGATCCGTAAGTTAAAACTATTGATTTCACATCCTAATCTCTCAAGAAATATAAACAGATCCGATTCATTACTAACTCCACTCGGACATTTAAAATGAAAATTCTGGATATCACACATCAATTATAAAAACAACAATGAAAGGGGGAGAAAACTAAACTACCAAAGTTGGAAAAATAAATTGCATCATCATCCCAATCATCCACATCCAAATCAAATAGTCATATCTCTAACAGAGATCTTGCACACAGATTAAAAAATCTCCAAACAAAGTCATTAAGTCATCAAAGAATTAAATGAAATACAAACTAAACAATCCAGTGGCAAAATATTGAAAATAATGATCCATCAAGATCCAATAAGCTCAATTATGCAGCTATTAAGAGGGGTGGGGTGGTCCCAAAAAAAGAAAAAAAAAAAAAAAAAGAACCCATCAATGGTTACCTTGCCCTCAATAACAAGCCAACAGTCCTTACGGTCGTTGTGCTCAGAAACCTGAGCCAAAGTATAAACCTTGCCCCCATCACCCATTTGCTTCTCTTAGCAAACAAAAAAAAGGTAAGATTTTAAAAGAAAAAGAAAATGAAACTTTAAAGTTGAGTAGCTGAGTTTAGGAGGGGTGGATTTGGGAACAAGGAGGGGAAGAGAGTTGTTGGTGAAGTAGAATTGAAATTTTCCAATGGTGGGGTTACTGTGTGTGGTTGGTGAGAGGTGGGTTGGTTTTGTCTTCAACTACATTTTTTTTTCGATTTTGTGTTTTTGCCCCTTTACTTTCATTTTATTTCAATTGTTGCCGGTTCTTTTGATACCTTAATTAAAGTATAAAACCTTAATTAAAGTATAAAACCTTCATTATGCAACGGTATTAGGATATTATAAATTTTTTTTTAACACACAAAGCTTTCATCTCCTTCTCATTTTTCTCTGAAAAAAAGGGTTGGTGAAAGACGTTTCTTAAGATATTTTGATTTTCTTATCTCTCACTCGTTTGTGAGCCTCTTATTCTTCCCAGTTTTCTTATTTTTTTTCTTCTTTCTCATCTTACCTTATGTGTTAAATCCTCAGTTCTAAGTTTATAGGTCTTCTGGGTAAGCCAACTACAACATAACCTTCCTTTTGTGATGGATATAGAAGATCTCATTAAGTTATGTAGCTCAATGTCTATAGAGGGGAATAAGGAGAGACTATCAATCTCTGTTAGGTGCAGATATACCTGCACATTATTGCTGTTTTAACAGGGGATTAGATTAGGAATTATTATTAGATTAGGAATAGTTATTAGTTGTTAATAAGGATATTGCATATCCAATAGACTTAGGAATAATTATTAGTTGTTAATAAGGATATTGCATATCCAATAGACTTAGGGATACTCTTAAATCTCTCTATTTAAAGGGGATTATTCTTAATAATAAAGCAGTGAATTATTAAATCAACGTGAGTTGTGGAGGCCTAGGGTTCCTCGAATTACCCAAATAAGTCGCTATAGGGAGGCCACACAAGTCTGATCCAGGCTCTCTTCCTGTCAACAAACCTGTAACAAGAGCAACTCAACAGACATCTAACAACTTGGTATCAGAGACAGGCATGTCCGACCAACGCCTCGACCGAATGGAACACCAAATAGTGTCCCTTAATGAAGCGATACAAGCAAGTGAAAAAAGAACGCAACAGGCACTGGAGAAAATAATGCAAGCAATGACCACAATGACTTCCTATTTTGAAGGCTTTTCCAAACGAGGCAGTGGGGGCATGAAGAAGATTCAACATCAGCACACATGGGTAAAAAATGGACGATCTGAGTCAATGACCAATGTCACATCATGTACCAGTTCAACAATGACCAAACTGGACTTTCCACGATATGATGGGCATGACGATCCCACCTCCTGGATTTGTCGAGTTGAGCAATTTTTTGAGTTTCAAAGAACGGGAGAAGGTGACAAAGTCTCATTAGCTGCGTACCATCTGGATGGAGATGTGCAAATGTGGTACCAACAATTAAAGGGAAGAACCGCAACACTCAGTTGGATAAATTAAAACAAGAACTGCACTTATGTTATGGACCAACCACGTTCCAAAACTTTTTTGGGGACTTGAAAAAGCTACGCCAAGAAGGGGAAGTAAGGGAATATTACCTCGAATTTAGTAAGCTTTTGAGTAGAGTTGGAAGCTTGACAGAGGAACAACAGATTGGGTGTTTTATTAGTGGTTGAAGGACTATATTCGGACAGAAGTACATGTAACCAGCCCAGCCACCCTAAGTGCAGCAGTTGGTGTAGCCATGTTGTATGAAGAGCGAAAATTGAGCTTGAAGAGAAACCTTAACAATGGAAAATCACAGGCAAACCAATAATATAAGTAATCAACTAGCCTCCTTACCAATTTCTGTCAAACCAAGAACACCTACTATCAAAAGACTAACCCCGCTGAGATGAGGGAAAGACGTGAAAAGGGTATACGTTTCAATTGCGATGAGAAGTTTACCTCGGGACATCGTTGTAAAAAGTTGTTTTTGATATAAGTGATTTATTTCAATGAAGAAACTGACAGCGAATGACCCTACCACAACACCGACAGTGCAAACAGTGAGTCGCTAGAACCAGAAATCAGTATTCATGCGATTTCAGGGACTCCAGCTTCTAAAATCATGTGATTCAAAGGAAAATTAATAGGTCAGGAAATCACAATACTAGTGGATTCGGGTAGCAGCCACAATTTCTTAAACACTCAAGTTGCAAGACAACTCGGGTTGGATGTGAACAAACGAGATCCATTTGAAGTGGCAGTGGCCAATGGCAACATATTACAAGGAGAAAGAAGTTGTTCTGAGGTGATAATCATTGTTCAGGGATGAGAATTTTCAATAGATTTTCTATTGTTGCCAATTGAAGGGTACATTGCAGTTTTAGGTACCCAATGGCTACAGACTTTGGGACCCATAATATGGGACTTCAAGGAACTATACATGAGGTTTTCAATGGGAGATAATGAGATTTTGTTACAAGGGTTGAAGGGGCCAAAAAATTATTTTAGCAATGGTCAACAAGTGGAGAAGGAACTTAGAAAAAAGAAAAAGGCATACATATTGCAGTTGCACGCCATCTGTTTGGGAGCGGACCAAGGGGATACAACAATGACTAATCCGGAACTGCAGTAAATTCTGGACCTATTCCAGGGCATCTTCAAGGAACCAACAGGGTTGCCCCCTAAGCGATATCAGGACCATCGGATACCCTTGCTGCAAGATAAAGGGTCTGTTAATGTGAAACCTTATCGATATCCACATTACCAAAAGAATGAAATAGAGAAGATTGTAGACAACCTCTTAACAACATGAGTGATTCGAAATAGCACCAGCCCATACTCATCTCCTGTTATTTTGGTAAAAAAACACGATGGCTCTTGGAGACTATATGTGGATTATCGTTCGTTGAATGGGATCACAATCAAAGATAAGTTTCCAATTCCTGTTATTGATGAACTTTTAGATGAGTTGAATGAGGCTAAATATTTCACAAAGCTTGATCTCAGGTCCGGTTACCATCAGATTCGAATGCACCCGGAAGATGTGGAAAAAATGGCATTTCGAACTCATCATGGACATTACGAGTTCTTGGTTATGCCATTCGGCTTAACAAACGCTCCTGTAACTTTTCAAGCTCTCATGAACGAGGTGTTCAAAGATGTCACCAGGAAATTTGTGCTGGTATTCTTTGACGACATATTGATATATAGCCCGGACTGGGAGACACATCTGCAGTATGTAGAGACAGTTTTCCGATTAATCGAACAAAATCAGCTATTTGTCAAGAAGGAAAAGTGCAGTTTCGGGCAGATCGAGGTTAGTTATCTGGGTCACATAATTTCACGGGAGGGCGTTGCTATGGATCCAGAGAAGACATCAGCTATTGTTGCTTGGCCGAAACCAAGAAATCTAAAAGGGTTGCGCGGGTTCCTTGGTCTAACAGGATACTATCGGAAATTCATAGGAAACTACGGAGTGATTGCTCAGCCCCTAACACAGATGTTAAAGAAAGACTCTTTTGCTTGGACCCCAGCAGCAGAACACGCCTTTGATGATCTAAAAAAGGCCATGACAACAGGCCATGTCTTGGCTTTACCAGATTTCTCACGCCCATTCATAGTTGAATGTGATGCGTCTGGTGTGGGGTTATGGGCCGTTCTATTGCAAAAAAATCGCCCTATCGCTTTCTTCAGCCAATCTCTAAAGGGAAAGAATTTATCCCTCTCAACGTACGAGATGAGATGCTAGCATTAGTCCAAGCCATCCAAAAATGGAGACCATATCTCCTGGGTTCTCGTTTCACAGTTCGAACAGACCAGAAAACTCTCCAATACTTATGGGATCAAGCCATAACAACCACTGCTCAACAAAAATGGTTATTAAAAATCATGGGATATGACTTCAAGGTTAAGTACAAAAAGGGAAGGAAAACATTGTGGCAGATGGGTTGTCGGAAATGAATGAAGGGGAGCTTCATGCCGTGTCAAAAGTAATTCCACTGTCGTTGGATACAATTGAGGAAGATGTAAGAGCTGATCCAGAACTCCAGACTTTACAAAGAAATATTGAACAGGGAGAAGTTGTAGGGCCATAGACAGTAAGAGATCCAGTTATCTTCTTTAAAGGCATAATTTTCTTACAAGTTACATCACCTTTGATCCAACTTATCATTCGAGAGTTCCATGATAACACGCATGAAGGGATACACAAGACACTCCACCGGATCAAGTCAGTTTTTTACTAGAAGAAAATGCGGGAGCTGGTACAACAATTCATTAAGGAATATGGGGTCTGTCAGCGGCATAAAGTCTCTCTCACACGGCCCGCAGGTTTACTCAGTCCACTCCCAATTCCGACGCAAGTGTGGAGTGATATATCTATGGATTTTTATTGAAGGATTGCTAATTTCAAAAGGGAAATCTACTATATTGTTGTGGTCGATCTTTTGTCGAAGTATGCTCATTTCATCCCTATCAGACATCCCTACACAACGGCAATTTTTTGAGCATGTGTTTAAATTTCATGGGTTGCCTGAATCCATTGTCTGTGATCAAGATCATGTGTTCACAAGCATTTTTTGGAAGGAATTATTTCAGTTAGGGGGAACTAAATTCAATTTCAGCACAACATATCATCCCCAAACGGAATGCCAAACTGAAGTTGTTAATCGGACCCTTGAGATGTACATTCGTTGTTTCTCCAGTAATAACCCGAATGAGTGGCAGACTTGGCTGCCTTAGGTGGAATTTTGCTACAACACCAGCCAACACAAGTCCACGGGCATGACACCATTTGAGTTAGTTTATGGCAGGAAACCCCCAAATCTCTTATCTTATGTTCCAGGTACAGCTCGGGTGGACTCAGTGGAGCATTATCTTCTTGCGAGAGATAGGACATTGCAAGAAGCCAGGGAAAATCTGAAGGCGGCTCAAAATCGAATGAAACTCATCTATGACTCAATCACACCCATTGCCAATTCAACGTGGGCGATTGGGTGTACCTTAAGCTCCAACCATACAGGCAAACAACAGCAGCAGAAAAGAAAAGAAACAATACGCTCGCGGAAAAGTTCTTCGGGCCATTTCAAGTTGTTGAAAGAATTAGACCAGTAGCTTACAAATTACAACTACTAACATCTGCCAAGCTACACCCAGCTTTTCATGTCTCTAAGCTTAAGCATATGGTGGGAGATAACAATGTGATAGAAACGTCATTGCCTGAGTATTTGACCAACGAAACGGAAGTGCTTCCAATACCCTTGGCCGTGCTGGACGCAAGGAAAGCTTCTGGCAGAGATGAAATTTTGGTCAATTGGCAGGACTATTCACTGGTCGATGCTACTTGGGAATCTCGTGAAGAATTTCAGCTTCGATATCCTTATTTCACCCTTGAGGACAAAGGTGTTTTCAAGGGGGAAGGAAGTTGTTAGATGCAGGTATATCTGCACATTACTGCTGCTTTAACATGGGATTAGATTAGGAATTACTATTAGATTAGGAATAGTTATTAGTTGTTAATAAGGATATTGCATATGCAATAGACTTAGGAATAATTATTAGTTGTTAATAAGGATATCCAATAGACTTAGGGATACTCTTAAATCTCTCTATTTAAAGGGGATTATTCTTAATAATAAAGTAGCGAATTATTAAATCAACGTGAGTTGTGTGGGGCCTAGGGTTCCTCGAATTACCTAAATAAGTCGCTATGGGGAGGCCACGCAAGTCCGATCTAGGCTCGCTTTATGTCAACAAACCTGTAACAAGAGCAACTCAACGGACACCTAACAATCTCCCTAGCCAAACCTGGAAGGAATGAGAGGAAATGATGGCCTTTTCCTAGTGGGGAATGTGCTCTCTCTGATGTTAGTGAATAAAGAAGCCTTCAAGATCACAGTAAAACAGGCTTGGAAGCTATTACATGGTGTTAAGGTGGAGAGTTTAGGTAACAACAAGTTCCTGTTTCAATTCTTCAGTGAAGGGGATCAGAGAAGAATATTAAATGCAAGGCCCTGGCATTTTGATAATTCCTTGATTGTATTATCAAAGATAACATGATGTGGAAAGCTGTTACAACAAAATTTTGAAAAAGCGCCTATTTGGATCCAGTTGCATAATGTACCGATCATGTGTATGAATGAAAATGCTGTAAAATTTTTAGGAGGCCGGATATGAGAAGTGGTAGAAGTAAATATGGGGAATTCTGGAAGCTTCGTGGGAAAATATGTAAGAGTCTGAGTTTGGCTGGTGGTAACCAAGCCTCTAATAAAATGTTTATTTTTGGATCAATCCAATAAGGGGACTGAACTGTTATTCATGTTCTTTATGAGAAGTTGCCTGAATTCTGTTTCTTGTGTGGTCTGATGGGCCATTATTTTAGAGAATGTGGTGAGAAGCTTAATGATGCTGAAAGATACAACCAGAGAGACAAGTTGAAGTTTGGGGCTTGGATGAGAGCTTTTCCATCACGACATTAGAATAAAGGTTCACAAAGAAGAGGAATTTTGGAAAGTAAGAATTAGCCTAAACCAGTTGTAGAACCATGCATGCCTAAGAAGCACCACACTGAACATATTCAAACAGAAGCTTACTCGATGGAAAAGTCTCAAGAAAACTATGTTCTCCACCATCAAGATCATCTTATAAAACAAAATCCTAAAAAACCAAACACCATTATCACAACCTCAAACCAAAATTTTGACCTACCTTCTAAATGGGTGTCAGAAACAGAAGCAAAACCCATACTTATTGAAAGAAAGACAGGTTATACTTTTAATGCTGCTGATCCTGAGATATGGAAGACTATCAAGTCAGGAAGCATGGATTTCCTAGGAACTAGGTATGCAGATATTTAGGGGAAATGCGGGAAGGTAATTTTGGCAGGAATACAAATGGAGGAGAAATGCAAAAGTTTTGATGACAGTGGGCTAGAGACCAAACATTCGGGCATGGGTAAGGAGGGGGCTCAAAAAATAGAGTAGTTAGAAAATGGAAAGCATCGGCTCAATGCCCCATAAACCAGATCCCTACAGATATGAGTCAACAGGGGAAAAGATAGTGTTAGAAAAGACAGAAGATGTGGTGCATGAAGCGACGACCAAGAGGATGAAAGCGACGAATAATACTATGCTAACTGACTTCCAGATTTGTTCCCTAGAAGGACTTAATCACGAAAGGGGGAATTCAGAAATGAAAATGAGCTTCTTTAGGAGAAAGATGAGGGGAAAGCAAAATCGATGAAGGCTGCGAGGCAGCCTCACCGAGATCAATGGGGATCTTATGCTCGAATGTTTGGGGATTATGGAATATCCGGGTGTTCAGGGGTCTAAGGGTGATTCTCCGAAATAATAAACCTGATATTTTGTTTGTTTGTGAAATAAAAATGTCAGAAGGTCAAATGGAAAATTTAAAAAATAAGATTGGGTATGGTAATTGTTTTACAGTCCCGCGAATGGGGCTAAGTGGGGGTTTGACTCTGTTATGGAACTGGGAACTAAATGTTAGCATTTTGTCATATAGCATACACCATGTGGACTCAATTGTTCAAAGTTTTAAGGGGCAGATATGGAGGTTTACATGAGTCTATAGACACTGTAAAAATAGTCAAAAGTGCACACCTGGAAGTTGTTGAGAAAGTTAGCAGGTATGAGGGATTTACCTTGGATCTGTGAAGGAGATTTTAATGAAGTTTTAGATCTTACTGAAAAACTGGGTGGAGCTGAAAGAAGTTTGGAATTAATGGCTAATTTTAGAAACTCAGTTGATGAATATGACCTTGAGGACTTGGACCGGAGAGAAAATCATTTTACTTGGTCTAATAGAAGGTTTGGTAAAGAATACACACTGATCCAATAAAGACTGGACATGTATTTTGGCAACTCTAAGGCTGTGTTTGGTTGGGGGTTTTGGAGGGGAGGGGAGGGGAGGGGAGGGGAGGGATTATTTTAAATTTTGTTTGTTTGGTTCAATTTTTTGAAGGGGAGGGGAGGGGAGCAAAATCCCTCCTAAGTCAATTTTAGCTCCCCTCCAAAAGTGGGGGGTTTTGGAGAGGAGAGAAAGTGATGAATTAAAATTTTAAATGTAATTACTAAATTATCCCTACTTATATTGTTTTACTTTTATTTATAATATGCTATAAGGATAAAATAGTAAATTAGTTTTAAAATCTCTTCACAATCAAACATATATTTAATTAAAAACCCTCATCTCCCCTCCCCTCCCCTCCTTTGAACCAAACATATATTTAATTAAAATCTCTCCCCTCCCCTCCCCTCCACTCCATTAAAATCCCTCCCCTCCTCTCCCCTCCCATCCCCTTCGTTGAACCAAACAGACCCTAAGTGGAGTACTTTGAATTTTTCTTTATCTGTTCTGAATTTGACGGCTTGAAACTCAGACCATCATCCAATCCTTTTAGAGATTGTTGAAAGATCATGCACAAATATGGTTGGCATGAACAAAGAAAGAAGAATTTTTTATGAAGATTTTTGGAGCTCTAAATCACAATGTATAGAGATAATTAAGGACTGTTGGAGACAAGATGACACTCAACAGCAAGAGGACTCAATTCAAGTTTTTAAAAACAAAGTAGACAGATCACATGAGAGACTAATGAGGTGGAGTAAAGTTGTGTTTGGAAAGAAAAGGAAGATGATGAATGGGCTATCTAAGAAATTAGAAAGGTTGATGCAATAAGGCAAGAAATAGAACGGGCAGTAAATTATTGAGATCGAAAAAAAGATTGATAAACTTCTCATTGACGAAAAAATTTATTGGAAACAGCGATCACAGGTATCCTAGTTGAAGAAGGGAGATAAAAACACAAAGTTTTTTCATGTTAAGGCCTCTGAATGAAGAAGATGAAATGAAATAAAATGACTACTTGATGAACAACAACAGTGGGTCACAGAGGAAAGCGATATCGAGGAAGTTGCTTGCAAAACTTCGAGCGGTTGTTCTCAACCACAAACCCGCATCCTCATCAGCTTGAAGCTGCAGTAAGGGGTTTAACTACCAGAGTTACGAAAGAAATGAATGAGCATTTGGACTCACCTTTTACAACTGAGGAGATTTTAGAAGCTCTTAAAGGAATGCACCCTACTAAAGCCCAGGTCCAGATGGTCTTCCAGAAGTCTTCTTCCAAAAGCACTAGAATACAGTTGGGAAATAGGTTATCCACACATGTCTCGCAGTTCAAAACCTACATAAGGATATCTATAGTCTGAATCACACATTTTTAGTCTTAATTCCAAAACAAAATAAGCCAAAAGTTATGGCCGGCTTTAGGCCCATAAGCTTGTGTAATGTCATTTGCCGTGCTATAGAAAGACTATGGCAAACAGATTGAAGGGCCTACTTGAGGTACTGATTTCTGAGAACCAATGTGCTTTCATACCGCAGAGATTAATCACAGATAATATAATAGTATGATATGATTGTATTCAAAAAGTGAGGAAGAGGACTAAATGAAAGAAATGATTGGTGGCCCTAAAGCTAGATATAAGTAAGGCTAATGATATAGTGAAGTGGATTTTTATTGATAGAGTGTTGCAGAAGTTGGGTTTTTCAAAACAGTGGAGGGGCTTTGTCATGAATTGTATCTCTTCACCAACATTCTTAATAATCATAAACGGGAAGTCTTCAAGAATAATCAAACCAATAAGAGGATTAAGATAGAGGTGCCCTCTATCGCCGTACTTATTCATTCTTTGTGCAGAGGCCTTCTCTTCACTTCTGTATAAAGTAGTGGAAGACAAGCAGTTACCGGGGATAAATTTTGGATAGCAAATCACTTTGTCTCATTTATTGTTTACATACGACAACTTGGTGTTCTCTCAGGCATCGGTGCAGAAATACAGATTTCTAAAGGAAATTTTTGATTGGTATGCTACTACCTCAAGGAAAATCTTCAATTACGACAAGTCTTCTTTAATATTCAGCCTCAACACACCCACAGGAATCTGAGCAGAAGTGAAAGAGATTTTCAGGCTTAACACAGCTTCACCTTATGATAAGTATTTAGGTCTCCCGTCGATGATCAGTCGAAATAAAAAATCCATTTTCAATGGCATCAAATAGAGGATTATTGGCAAATTGAAATATTGGCAGAGTAATTTCTTATTTATTGGGGGAAAGGAAGTCCTTATCAAGGCAGTGGCCCAAGCCATCCCGTCTTACGCCACGAGCGTAGTCAAGATCCCAGAAAGCTTGTGCAAGGAAATTCATCGGAAACTTACAGCGTACTGGTGGAGTTCAACTCAAAAGGAGAGGAAGATTTACTGGGCAGGGTGGCATAAGATGTGCCTATCAAATAGAGACGGGGGTATGGGCTTTAGGGATCTAGAGGGTTTCTGTAGGACACAGATGTTGGACGACGCTGTTCCGGGCTTGCGACCCGGTAGGGAGTACGGAGTAGCCCGCGGGGGACTAAACCGGAGAAATAACATGGAGTCGCCACCCGGTGTGAACCGGGAAAATGATTTAAGGCCGCACTCACCCCTCGCAAGGGAAGACCTCAAATCGTTGGGTTTGGAATGGACCCTTACTTATGCCACTTGTAATAAAATGATTTGTGCAATAATTTAATCGAGTCTAGCAACATATATTCTTAAGGGGTAATTTACTCCTAAGTTTGCATGCATGAATCAAAGGTTCATCTAAGTTCACATGTAACACGATTTTCATGTTTGCATACAACCTATTTGCATGTAATCTATGTCCAAATTTGCATGTATAAAGGTAAATTAACATACGGCAAACATACAACTTAATAAGCACATTGTACTCATACATGTGGGGAATACAGATAAATGGCAATTGCACAATCATGCGTAATAAAGAGACGCAATCAGGTTCGTAATACAAAGGAATAACTAATAGGGCAATTATGCATAAAGTATGATAAAAAAATGACTCAGTTCAGTGTGTGCGCGTTTGCGTAGCGTTCGTAAACGCGTTCGAACGATAAACAGAAGGTTCGCGTTCGTGTAGCGTTTGAAAACGCGTTCGAACGGAACCAGACCTGATGAATGATAAAACTACGAAAATACGTGCGCGTTCGAGTAGCGTCCGAAAATGCATTCGAACGGTAAACAGGAGGTTCGCGTTCGTATAGCGTTTGAGAATGCGTTCGAACGGAACCGGACCTGATGCACGATAAAACCACAAAAATGCGTGCGCGTTCGAGTAGCGTCATAAAACGCGTTCGAAGGGTGAACAGAAGGTTCGTGTTCGTATAACGTTCGAGAACGCGTTCGAACGGAACCAGACCTGATGCATACAACACATACATAGACAAACAAATCCACGATGTAGGACCTCACGTGTCTGATTGAACTCATTTTCATCCAATCGTGTGTACCTCGTCCGGCGCGGCAAAGCATCGTGGTAAAAGATTTTAACCTCGAAATGGACGACCTTTAATCCAACTTACTAAGCCCAAGCGCATCACATCATAATGCATATAAAAATAAAGATAACAATATCGGACTTCGTATACCCGATTGAACATATCCCACATTCAACTGACTATACATCATCCGGCGCAGCAAAACATCGTGGTAAAGGATTTTAACCTCTCAAAATAGAGGACCTTTAATCGCACTTACTAAGCCCATGCGCAAACAACACAAGACATATATAAAAAGTAAGGACAACGATATCGGACTTCGTGTATCCGATTAAACATATCTCGCATCCAATCGAATATACATTATCCGGCGCGGCAAAGCATCGTGGTAAAAAGGTTTTAACCTCTCAAAATAGAGGACCTTTAATCGCACTTACTAAGCCTATGCGCAAACAACACAATACATCTATAAAAAATTAAAGACAACGATATCGGACTTCGTGTATCCGATTGAACTTATCTCACATCCAATCGAATATACATTATCCGGCGCGGCAAAGCATCGTGGTAAAGGGTTTTAACATCTCAAAATAGAGGACATTTAATCGCACTTACTAAGCCCATGCGCTTTATCTCATTATTACACAAACAAATAACATGAGGAAATCAAATAGCGAATAATAGACAAATCAAAACAACATAAAATGAAATATGCGCCGTTTACTGAAGTGGTACGTGGAGTTGTATCCCGAGTACAGATCATACTACCGTCCATTCGGAATCGGCTATGAAATTTATGTCCGGGTTTCCATCCTATATACCACGAGAGGCGACACATTTTTCATTTTATTCAAGGGCCACAACATACATCATTTTACAATTCATTCATTTTCTATCTATTCAAGGGCCACAACATGCTTCACTCTACAATAATCATGCAAATGAGACTCAATAAACGATAAAAATATAAATGAAAATGAATGTGAAAAGTACCCTCATGTCTAAACTTTTATGTCGACTTTCGGACTCGCGTTTCACGGTGATCGGAATGGCCAAAGCTCCGTAACTTTCTGGTTCACTGGTTTGCGTTTTTCCTCGCTGTTTCGCTGCTCAAGCTACTGTTTTTGCTCCGTTTTGCTGCTGTTTTGCTGCTGTACTTCTGATGTATCTTGGTCACTATTTTTGGTGTTTTAGGCTACTGTTTTGGGTGTTTTTAAAGGCTTTAAGAGCAGTTTTTTTAATTATTATTTTAGGGATTAAAAGTGCAGTTTTTAGTCACTGGTTTAGGTGATTTAGAGGCTGTTTTTGGGCTGCTGTATAGGGGCTATTTTTCGGTGATGTGTGCTGCTGTATAGGGGCTGTTTTTCAGTGATGGGTGCTGCTGTATATAGGCTGTTTTTCGGTAATGTGTGCTGCTGTATAGGGGATGTTCAGTGGTGTTTCAGGTTGTAATGTTTTCGGCAATGGAGGGGTTTATGGGGCTGTGATTTTCGGCTAAAGGTGTAGGAGGAGAGATATATTTACTTGTTGTATGCGTGAATCAAGAGGCTTTTTTCTTGCTGTATGCGTGTGAGTGAGAGGATGCAAGGGTTGGGAGAGGTTGGTTTTTTATAGGCAAAGGGGGTAGGGCTACTCTTTGCTTGACAAGGAAAGGGATTTGGCATTTAATGGGGATTTGATTTTGTGTCAAACAAGGAAATCCTAAGATTGAGGGGGGACAAAATTAGTTCAATTTAGGAAGTCAATATATTTAATTTGTGTTGTTTAGGCATAATATTTGTTAAGTTAGGAATACAATATTTTTAATTAGGAATAATATTTTGTTGATTGATTTTAATTTGGTATATGACTTAATTAATTATTTTATTTAATTGGGTTGTATTTCGAGGGCCTTGGGCGTGTGGGCCAAGTGTGGTGGGCTAGGTGTTGTGTTGGTTTGGTGAGTGGGTTTGGGCCAAGGTTAAATGGTTCTGGGTTTTTTAGGCCAAATGTGCTTTAAAACGGAGGTCCAACGCGTGAGCTTGGAGCTAAACAGTGGATAAAATTTAATGAAATACCGATTCCCTTCCAACGACCAACTTCCTCAACTAAAAAAGGTAGTGCCTCCAAATGAGACTCATCATAGGGACTCACATGCAAAAATGCAATGCCTACAGTCGCCCCCACTTTGATGGGACTTGTGCAGTGTGTGACTTTGAACAATCCTATCAAAGTTATGCAATGCATTTTCACTTACCTGGCTCGCCAACTGCCAAAAATGTGGGCCTCGACCCTGGGACGCATCCCAAAACTAACGATGTAGGGGCCAACGACCCTGGGACGCATCCCGATAACTGCAACCGACAACGGGGGCCTCGACCCTGGGACGTATCCCGATAATATTGCCAATATGGGTCACGACCCTGGGACGCATCCCCGAAACTGATGGTGATATGGGTTACAACCCTGGGACGCATCCCAAAACCGCTGATGAAGTGGGTTACAACCCTGGGACGCATCCTCGAAACTGCTGATGTGGGCCTCACCTCTTGGGACTCATCCCCAAAACTGAAACTGCGCTGACGCTGCTTTTGATTAGCTCATCTCTGCCGCTTCCTCTTTTCTCCTTCGAACCTGCAAATACAAAACAAAACAAACACGAAGAGAATGCAAGGTATGTTACGTGTATGTATGCATGAATAATTTTCTTATTCCGTTGGGTTAGGTCTTCCGTCAATCTTCCTGATGACTGCTCAGTTTCTCTCCCTTAGGCAAAGTACTGCTTCAATCTATCTACGTTGATCGGCTCGGTGAACTCATTCCCTTCCAAGTCTGACAGTCTCACTGCTCCATTTCCCATTACTTTCTGCACTATGTAAGGTCATTCCCAGTTAGGTCTGAACTTTCCTCTCGGATCTGTCATCGACGGCTGCGACTGCTTAAGTACCAAATCACCCTTTTTGATATTGGTGGGGCATACCTTCTTGTTGAATGCTCGGGCTAGTCTCTTCTGATACAACTGCATGTGATACAAGGACTTCGTTCTCTTCTCATCCAGCAGTGCTAACTGATCAAACCTCTGTGCGGCCCATTCTTGTTCCGGTAACTCTGCCTCTGCTAATACCCTCATAGATTGTATTTCCACTTCCACTGGCAATACTGCTTCCATTCCATAGACCAAAGAGTAAGGCGTGGCCCCTGTTGCTGTTCTTACTGATGTTCTGTACCCCCACAAAGCATACGGTAGTTTCTCGGCCAATCTCTGCAGTTTTCTGTCATCTTGGCTAAAATCGTCTTTATAGTCTTGTTGTCTGCCTCAACTGCCCTATTTACTTGCGGCCTGTACGGCGATGACTTGTGATGGCCTATCCCGTATTTCTGTAGCACTGCCTTCATTTCTCCCTGAAACTGAACTCTGTTGTCCGTCACTACATGATGCGACATACTGTACCGACAAATGAGATTCCAAGCTATGAACTTTGCCATCTGCTTTGCTGTAACATTGCGGAATGATTCGGCTTCCACCCACTTTGAGAAGTAATCTACTTCCACTACTATGAAGCGATGCCCATTCGATGCATTCGGTCGAATCTCTCCAATCATATCAATTCCCCATGCTGAGAAAGGCCACGGCTCTTACAACCCGTGCAACTCTGTGTGCGGTAAATGATTCAAATTGCCGTGTGCCTGAAAATTATGACAGTGCTTTACCATCTTCGCACAGTCTGTCTCATTATCTTGCGGGACAGATTCAACCCGTTCATGTGCAGACCACATACCTCGGCGTGTACTTCTTCCATTACTTGTTGAGCCACTTCTTTTCTCGCACACTTCAACTGAATACCGTTTGCTTGCCTCTTGTATAGTTCCCCTTTCAAAATCACATACTGGGAAGCTAATCTCTGAATGGCTATTCTGTCTTTTCTGCCTGCGCCCTCCGAGAGTTCACCGTGTTCCAGATACCTCTGAATGTCATGATACCAAGGTTTACCGTCATCGACCACTATTTCTAGAATTCTCTCTATCTCATAAACAGGTCTTCTTGCTGTTGTCAGTATCAACGGTCTCATCACTAACTTTTCTGGATTTTCCCAAGTCGCTGCAAGTGTAGCCAATGCATCTGCCATCTGATTCTCTTCTCTTGGCAAGTGCTGAAACTTATAATCGGGGATAACCTGTGCCAACTTTCTGAGGTAAAAAAGGTAAGGTTTCAACCGTTCTTCTTTCAATTCCCTTCTCCTCGCATCTGCTGGACTACCAACATAGAATCTCCGTAGACTTCCACACTATCGGCCTTCAAGGCTATCGATGCAGTCAAACCAAAAGCACACGCTTCATACTCGGCCATGTTGTTTGTTACTCTGAATGTCAACCTTTTGGCCAAAGGCAAGGTCTCTCCTTCGGGGGTCACTATCATGATCCCAATTCCGCCTCCTTCGTAATTCACTGCTCCGTCAAAGTACATTCTCCATCCCTGAACTGTTATTGCTTGGATCTCTTCATCATGAAATTCAAACTTATATTGATCCCCTTCAACAGGTTGCAATGCCAGAAACTCTACTACTGCTCGCCCTTTGACCACTTTGGTGGTGAGATACTCAATGTCAAACTCTGTCATCAATACTAACCATCTGCCCAATTTCCCCACTAGCGAAGGCACTGAATGCAGATATTTCAGAGGATTCTCCTTTGCCACTACCTGGATCTTGTAAGACTGGAAATAATGCCATAATTTTCTGGAAGCCCATACCACTGCGAGACAGATTTTCTCTACTTCCTGATAACGAGCCTCATACGAGAGCATCTTCTTACTCAGATAATAGACTGCATGTTCTACCACTGTCTCATCTACCTGTACCATCATTTCCCCAGTGCTTCTGATTCTATGGCCAAGTACAATATCAAAGGTCTGCCCGGTTTCGGAGGTTTCAATACAAGAGGCTGTACCAAGTACTCTCTATCTTGTCGAAGGCTGCTTGACACTGCTCATTCCATTTTACCGGCTGATCGTTTCTCAACAGTTTGAAGATAGGCTCACATACTGACGTCAACTTGGCGATGAACCGACTGATGTACTGAATCTTCCCCAGGAATGCTCTGACTTCCTTCTCAGTCTTCGGTGCCGGTATTTCTGTGATTGCTTTGATCTTTTCAGAGTCTACCTCTATTCCTCCCATTCCCACTGTATGCCCCAGTAATTTTCCAGATGTTACCCCAAACACACATTTCTTGGGATTTAGCCGCAGGTTGTATTTGTCAACTCTCTGAAGGAACCTTTCCAGTGCTTCAATATGCCCAAATCTTGTCTCTGATTTCACCATCATGTCATCCACATACACTTCAATCTCTTTGTGCATCAAGTCATGGAATAGTGTAGTGGCCATCCGCTGATAAGTAGCTCCTGCATTTTTGAGCCCAAATGGCATTACCTTGTAACAATAAGTACCTCATTCTGTGACGAAGGCTGTTTTGTGTTTGTCTTCCTCAGCCATAAGGACCCGATTATACCCTGAAAACCCATCTGCAAATGAATACATGGCAGATAAAGCTGCATTATCAACTAGTACATCAATATGAGGTAGAGGAAAATCATCTTTCGGACAAGCCTTGTTGAGATCTCTGTAGTCCACACACATTCTGACCTTCCCGTCTTTCTTCGGCACCGGCACAATATTAGCCAACCACTCAGGATACTTTACTACTTCCAAGAAACCCACATCTATATGTTTCTTAACTTCCTCTCTGACTTTCTCAACCCATTCTGGTCTCATCCGTCGGAGTTTCTGTTTCACCGGCCTTATATTCAGATAAGTTGGTATTGTGTGCTGGGCAATGCTTCTGTCTACCCCAGGCATGTCCTCGTAGGACTAAGTAAACACTTTGGCATATCTGACCAATACTTCTTCTAATTTCTCCCGCTCTTCAGCGGTAACTTCACTTGCAATCAGAATTTCCTTAGGACTCTCAGGTGTACCAAGGTTAAATACATTTTTTTAGTGGAGCTGATATCAAATATACTCAAGTCATGCAAGTTAGAGGAAATAGACTCAGGCAAATAAGCGAAATGATTATCTTTATTGCTAACAAATGCGGGGGTACACTCAAATAAATCAGGAAGATAAATGTCCTCATCTTCTACAGACACTTCTTCCTCTGCAATCGGATTCTTCTCAGGCTCTTTATCCTCTTCAAGAGTCAAGCTCTCCAACTTCATCAGTTCTTCCTCCCAATTCTCTTCTTCCTTCATCACAATCTCTTCCACCATCGGATTCTTACCCAACATATCTTGGAAAATCTCAAATCCAGGTTTCCACAATCCCATTAACTTCCACCGGTTCAGGCTCCCCTTGATAACCCGAAGCCTTCACAAAACATTCCATCAGTTTCAGACCTTTCTTCTTAACCTTCGTCTTTTCTTCATCAGATGTGTATCCCAAACCCTTACGAGTAGTCTGTCCTCTGAAATCTGTCAATTTTGAACCTTCACCCGGCTCAAACTTCATTTTTTTCATGATCCTAGCCACCCTAGGATCCTCCCATTCCTCAAAAGTTACTGACATCTGAAACCTTGTGAAAGGCTGTATCTCCAAGGCAGCCACGGCATTATCTATCTCAGCTCGGATGGTAACAATACATCCCTCATACGAGAACTTAATCATCTGATGCAAAGTGGAAGGCACGCCCCCAAGTTTGTGAAACCAAGGCATTCCCAACAATAAAGCGAAAGTAGCCGGAATGTCCAACACCGTGAACTCAATTTCGTCTTCAATTGGGCACACTTTAACCACTGCCAAAAAAGTACCTTCAACTCCTCGTTTGCTGTCATCATAAGCTTTGATGGTCATACTGGAGGGGTCCAAATCCATTGCTTTCATACCCAGCTTTGCCAAAATTTTCAACCGGCACACATTGATGGACGAGCCGTCATCCACCATCACACATGATGTTCTCTTGCCTTTTACCTCGGCCCTGATGAACAAAGGTCTATTATGGTTCCTCCCTTTAGCCGGGAGTTCTTCCTCAGAAAAAGTGACTGCCTGCAAAATTTTCTTCTGTACTGATCCCATAAACATCGCCGGATTAGCATACTCCGATACTACTATTTTGCTCAAGGCTTCAACCATAGCCTGCCTGTGCTCATGTGATGAACACAGTAATTCCCAGATGCTGACATATGCCCGAGTCTTTTTCAACTGGCGCATCACTGTATCTCCCTCAGAATTATCCCCATTTTCTGCCACTTCCCTTCCTTCAGTCAACACTTCTTTACCCTTTTCAGTCGTATCATTGTAGAAACGCCCGTTGCGTGTCATACCCCTCACTTCTTCTTCATCACTACTAGAGAAGTCTGCCCAGAAACTCTTCCCATGTTCGGTTTCATCTTCGCTGTTTCTATCCCAAATCCCAAGGCAAACGGCTTGGAGGTCAAAGGATTTGAGGACAAGGTTCTCGGGTAGGCCAGAGTTTATCATATAGGTTGGTGGCGGGACAGAGTGGTAATTTGGTAAAGGGTTCTGGTGTGTGTTGGGGCGTTCTATTTCAGGGTCTGGTATCTTTTTGGAGTCTATAAGGTCTTGGATTTCATGGCGGAGTCAGGCACAGTTGTCGGTATCGGGACCTTTCTGTTGGTGGAATTGTCAATATTAGTTTAGGTTGAGATGTGGTGGTGGAGGTTTTGGGAGTGGTTTGGTTTCTAGGGGTTTCAGAAGTCCTTGTCTCTTCAATTTCTCCAATACCTTGGACAGGGGTCTACCCAAGTTGGAGAATCTCCGGTTTGGAATAGCGCCAATCTCAGCAGAAATGGGATTTGTTCTCGATGTCCCCTCAATGGGCCTCTTGTTCAGACCATAGAATTTTCTATTCTCGGCCTCTTCTTCCTCAATATCCATGACAGTTTCCCTCAACTGTCGAAAATCAGTAATCATGGAGGTCATCCTCCTTAGCTTCCCATAGATAGAGGGCTTGGTGCCCTTGATGATCATTTTTATCTGGTCCTTTTCTGAGGGCCTGGTCTGCATCTTTAAGAGCTGGCTTCTCCAACGGTCTACATACTCCTCGAAACTCTCTTCCGGTTTCTGCCTGGTGTTCTCCAGATCACGGAGTGACATATCTATCTCCAAGTCTGTGACATACTATTTCAAGAATGCATCAGCCAATTCCCTCAAATCTTCCATTACTTTCTTCTCAAGGCTGTGATACCATACCACCGGTGCCCCCTCGAGTGACATTCCGAACATCTTCTGCACATATCGCTTTGTCAAACCCACAGAACTCATAACTGATACATACTGACGGAGATGAACCCTCGGATCCCCATTCCCGTTGAACTTAGCCATATCCAGCATCTTGAACTGAGCAGGAAACTGTTCTTCGAAGGTCATTGCCTCATAATCTAACAATTCTTCATGTTTACCCTTCATTTTGCGGGTAACTGTTTCAACCTGATCCCGAAGCTTCTGAAATTCTGCATGAGACCCAATCACTCTGCCTGTTGCATACTCTGCCATGTCGTCATCAAAAGCGGGGAAATCATCCCCCAACCCATTTGGAGGCTCCTCACGCCTCACATTCTCAGAATTCCCCCCAGCACGGGGTACAGCCATACCAGCCACAGCAGTAGTCAGGGCTTGCAACTGTTCAGTAATTTTGGCGAGACCATTTTCCAACTGATCTATACGGGATACCTCGCTATCGGATGTACTCATATCTGTTACCGGTCTTTTAGTGAGTCTTCCCTATTTCCTTACCCAACAGGAATCTATGATGTCTTTTATAGACATAGAGGGTGTTAACAGGATATATGTATGCATGAGATGAATGAGATGCATGCGATACAAGGAATATATCAATTCATTAAAGTTTTCACAAAAATCGGCCCATCATCATTATAAAAGCTTTTGGGCTAACTGTCATAGGAGTGAACTCGTCCCAGTTTAAATGGCCCAACAAGTTCACATCTTATGGCAAGAAGTCCAACCGTATCCAAATGATAATGTTCCTAAACACAAACATATAATGGCCTATTGGCGTTTCAGAAGCTTTTGGCCCAATCGTCATAAGATACGTTCTTGTCCCAGTTTAAATGGCCCAACAAGCCCATACCTCATGACAAAAGGTTCGCATGGATCCAAACAACAATGTTCCCAAACACAAGCATACAGAGATAGTTTCTATAGAGTGGCCCATCAATATTTCAGAAGCTTTTGGCCCAATTGTCATAGGATACGAACTCGTCCCAGTTTAAATGGCCCAACAAGTACGCATTTCTGACAAGAAGTCCAACTGCATCCAAATGAGGATGGTCCACAAGCACAAGGAAATAGTTGTTATAGGCCATACAACCCCGGTCTACGTGTGGGTTTGTGAGAGTGTAGACAAAGACTCTCGCTGGCGAAGGATTGCCCACAACTAGGTCTCCCCGCTCAAGGGTTTAAGCGACCAAGTAAGCGCACCTTTTTTATGCCTTACAGTACGTGCCAACGAGTTATGGTGTGTGACTGACTGTCAAATGGATTTCCCGTTGTAGATTCCCCAGAGGGAGGGTGGAGAGAGGCTCTCTTAAGTACCCTAGCCTCTTAGGCTCTTATCGCTTGGTGACAGGAATAAACAACGAGTCCTCCAAATTAGTCCATCACAATAGGCCACAAGTAAGTGATTATCAAGGTGCCTTCACAACTTTTCCTTATAGAAAGGTAGTGAATGAGGGAAGACACCAAACCATTACCTAGCCTTAAAAATGCCTTTGATTAAACCCCTTTTAACCCATAGTAGACACGGTTAATTAAAGCACAAATCATAATATTACAAGACATTATTTCGGGGCCAATTCTCTATCCCCAGTGGAGTCGCCAGACTGTAGGACACAGATGTTGGATGACGCTGTTCCGGGCTCGCGGCCCGGTAGGGAGTACGGAGTAGCCCGCGGGGGACTAAACCAGAGAAATACATGGATTTGCCACCCGGTGTGAACCGGGAAAATGATTTAAGGCCGCACTCACCCCTCGCAAGGGAAGACCTCAAACTGTTGGGTTCAGAATGGTCCCTTACTTATGCCACTTGTAATAAAATGATTTGTACAATAATTTAATCGAGTCTAGCAACATATATTCTTAGGGGTAATTTACTCCTAAGTTTGCATGCATGAATCAAAGGTTCATCTAAGTTCACATGTAACACATTTTTCATGTTTGCATACAACCTATTTGCATGTAATCTATGTCCAAATTTGCATGTATAAAGGTAAATTAACATACGACAAGCATACAACTTAATAAGCACATTGTACTCATACATGTGGGGAATACAGATAAATGGCAATTGCACAATCATGCGTATTAAAGAGACACAATCAGGTTCGTAATACAAATGGATAATAGGGCAATTAGTCATAAAGTATGATAAAAAAATGACTCAGTTTAGTGTGTGCGCGTTCGCGTAGCGTTCGTAAATGCGTTCGAACGGTAAACAGAAGGTTCACTGTTTGGACAGCCGTCACCCGGTTGACTCAAAATCCACATGGTAACGTCATTTTTGGCCGTTTTCGCTTATTTCAACTCGGAAATAATTTCTGACAATTCTTCCAACTCCCAAAACACATCTATTACATTCATATGACATCAAATTCATCACAAAAATTTCCAGTTTTACAGAATCTGTTCCAGAAACCAAAAATTCCAATTTTCATGCTTTAAATCCAAATTTTCAAGATTAATCTAATTAATCATAACACCAACCAAATTCACCACTTATGAGCAACCCAAGAATAATTCTAGGCATTAGAAGAGTGGTCATAACACTCTATAATGGAAATATGTCATCAAATGAATAAATTGGTTGAAAATTACACTAATTCCCTCCAATACACTTCACACATGCATCTATACTTTCATATCCAACAACCACAACCAAAAGCCCCAATTTTTCAGATTTAAAGGAACCCTAGAACTATTCTAAGAATTCAAGAAACCATGAAATAAATTTCTAAGCTTGGGTTATAGAAGATTACCTTTTAATCTCTTGATTTCCAAGTTTTTTTCTTGAATTTTTCCTTTATTTCTTCATGGATTTGATCAAACAACCCTAAGCTTTTCTTTCTTTTTGGTTTCGGCAGTGGTTGAAAGAATGAGGAAGATGAAATTTTTTCACCTTAAAAAATTCAAGTTTGCCGACCTTAGGGGCATTTTAGTCAAATAAAAATTTAATCCAATTAAATATATATTAAAATTTATGTTATCCAATCAAAATTGAACACATTAAGTTTAATTAAATCATGCCATTTGAACAAATAATTGGACAAATTTTCATAACATTTATGAAAAAGAGTTATTAATTAATCATTTAAATATTTAACAATGAAATATCCAAATAATCAATTAATATAATTATTATTATATATGTATTTTTATTTACAATAAATAACAAATACATATATTTATGGCATGTTTCAAAATCTCATTTGATGAATAATTAATGTGTATCTAATCGTATTATGTATCAAATACAAATACACAATAATTACGATCGGACAAAATCCCCTAATGCAAGTGTTATCGTTTAACCGATTAAACGATCCGAATTAACTCATTTAATCCGGTGAAGTATTATGAATAATCCGTATTATTCATATCGCGTTGCCCAAGTGCTGAACGAGTACACTTCATATTGTGGGACTCTCTAAGTTTAGGTTTATCCGTCACGTAATCCAATTTCGTGTCCATAATCCACCCACTCATGGATTATGACGACCATAGATAATCTCGCTAAACTATGCAAGTCGAGGTCATTGCATATGTATAATCCATCTGTCTCAGGCTATCCATATTATACCTGAGATATAGATGAGAACGTCAAATCTGTTCGGTATAATATAGTCGACTTTCAATTTAAGATCTCTAAATAACACTCGGAACTGATTTCTGAAGTTATACCACTGTCACGGATTTACTAGATCGTAAACACGTGCGGATGCCTATGCCCTGTACACAGGACTGATAGATCTTATCTTGATACGCACTGGATATCGTGAGCATCAGTCCACACCCAACGAACAGTCGGAGGTCTGATCATGAATAGATCATTGACGTGACTACCATCAAAGTGTGGAGGATAACTCATATATCCCACTGTGGTATCTCAAGTCGAAGGACCATTATGCTCGCTTGACATTGGTGTACCATCTATTAGGAAATCTTCAGTGAGTCGTTCAGTGTCTTATCAAATAAACACATACATGTCTATACGAGTCTCCCGAGACTCATGGTTTATTGGGAACCGACCCGTGTTAGTAAATCTTGACCAAGAACTTTATTTAAGGATATACATCTTATAATGTGCTTCCCAATGTCAATTACAAACTACGTTGTAACTGCGCATTATATTATAAATCCTAGGGTCTTTGTCTAATATACACGTATCACTAAACCCGATTTAGTTTCGATCTAATCATAATCAGATATCTAATCGTAATTAGATCGAATAAGTGTATAAAAGACAAGGGTGCTACCATTTATTAGTAATATTATGGAAAATAGAATTGCTCGTATTTATGAATCGGACATAAATACGATCCAGATTGGCACTCCGAGCTCCAACCCTAACATTAGATGCTTAGACCTGACAGCTTCAAACAGATCTCCCCAAAAGCTCTCCCAGTCGATGCAAGAGTGAAGGATTTAATAGATATAGACAACACTTGAGATGAGGAGTTAATACAACATCACTTTGTAAGATCTGATGCTAATGATATTTTAAATATCCCTCTGCTAAGGCAACCAAAAGAAGACAGTATTGTTTAGTATTTTGATGAAATGAGAGTTTTCTCAATGAAAAGTACATAACACATTATCATAGCCGAAAAAAGAGTATGAGCTACTTCAACTTCAATAAATCATGACGAGCATGACAGTGGTATACCTTTGCCAGGAAAGATTAGGATTTTCCTTTGGAGATGTGTAACTAACCTGCTCCCAACTGCTGCAATACTTTTTGAGAAGAGGAATAGCAGTGATGCCTTATGCCAGAGATGTGGAATGCATGTTGAGACCATAGTACATGTTGTGTTTCGATGCAAAGTGATCAAAAATTGTTGGTTGTTGTCCCATTTCAAGAGAAAAATCAAGTGGTACAAAGAAGAAAATTTCAAGGACTTTCTTCAGGTAGGCTTCTCAAGTCTCTCCAAATGCGAAATGGCTCACGCCTCAGCTTTGGTGTGGGCTTGTTGGGGGGCAAGAAATGAAGCCATCTTTCGAGGCACCTTCACAGAAAACGAATTGGTCACGGCTAAAGTAGAAGATGTTGTCGCCTCTTTTGAAATTGTGAATCAACAGAGTGAACTGCATCTTGACAATACTGGCTCACACAATAGCGGATCCTGGACACCTCCTGCAGAGCATGAAATCAAGGTTAATGTTGATGCTGCCACTAGTGAAGAACAGGCAGTGGCGGGGTTGGGTGCCATTATGAGAGATAGCTGAGGAACTATTTTAGCGTGTGTCCTGTACAGAAGTCATTACAAAAGGGATCCCGAATTTGGTGAAGCTGAGGCATTACTCATGGGGATTAGATCAATTAGTCAGCTGAATCTCAGCACTGAGACCATCATCTTTGAATCCGATTCGAAGAGCGTGATCAATCTAGTGCAAGGAAAGACGAGTAGTATTAAGGAGATTGAATGGATCATCACTGACATTCAAAATGCAATCAGTGGAACAAAAACGTTCAGAGTCCAATTTAGGCCTCGAACTTACAATGTCGCAGTTCATAATTTAGCTAAATTTGTAAAAATTATGTCGTGGGTTTATGGAGGGGGGACTTTCCCTTTCTTTTTACCTTATAACTCTTTTCTCCATTTAAAATATGATGAATTTATTTATGGATATTTTTTTAAATATTCAATTGATTATTGGATAGATATGCGTGTTTTCCTGAAATGTTGCTCTTGGATTTGTAGCCTTCAACTTTTGATCCAATGACTTAAATTTTTTCTGATTCTCTATTAAATAAGCCACCACTTAAACCCTATATTTTTTTAACACACATTTTTTCAATATTGATATAATCTTTGAATTTCTTCTCTTATTTTTAACTTTGTCAAATTCATTGATGTGATATATAAATTTGATTTTGTTAATATCAAGATAATTACTTCCACATCTTTTATATTTTTTTATCATCTATCTGGTGAGAAAATTATATTTAATCTTGAGAGAAATTATAAGGATCTAGTGGGTTAAGGCATAAGATTAAAACGAAAAGTGTTTACAAGTGCGAGTCTTTATTGGGTGATTCTAATTCTTGAGTGGACTCATTCTTTTTCTAATAAAATTGATTATCTACATATGACTTAAATAACGCTTGCTCGAATATCAAAATATCGATCTCATGGGATTTTTTTATATTATTTATAATATCTCATTATAAAGAAAATAAATTGGCAGCGGTTACATTATATTCACGTTTCTTACTAACTAGCTCACTCCCTAGAATCTCGAAACTTCCATATTTTAGATTATTGTCTAGCTTAAAGAAACAGAAAGTAATTAATTAGTTGTCTGATTCTTTTTTTAGAAGATTCGTGTCATCAAGGAACTGATATCTCGGGCTTAATCCTTGTATGATCTTTGCTTGCCTTTCCGGAGGAGGATATGAGGCGGAGACCCTGCTAAGGGGTCCTAAACGGAGGTCCTAAGTTCAGACCTTGAATGAATATTTTGGATCAGACCCTTGAGACGTGCCTTCGAAACTAGATTCTGGCACATCCCATTTGAAGTGTGTTTGGCCATGTGTCATGCGCTTCCCAAACACACTCTTTAAATTTCTTACTTATTTATTTTATGTCAGTTCATTTATTTTATTTATTACTGCCTCCGTCTCTTTTTAATAGGCCTCTGGTCTTTTTCCCAACGAAATAAGGGAACATGATTAATGTGGTAAAAAAAAATTAATATACCCCTCATTAACACAACAAAATCCCACTTAAATTCAATAAAGTTATTTATTAAATAAGGGTATATAAGTAAATTTCTTCCTTTAACTCTCTCTAAACAAGGAAATTGGACTATAATTTGGGATTTCCAAAAATAGAAAGATGACATATCAAAAAGGGACGGAGAGAGTATTTACTTTAATTGGGATGGTTATACTAAGAGTGGCAATGAGCTAGGCTCGGGCCGGGCTTATCAAAAATAAAAGTCCGGGCCCGGAAAACGCCCAGAAAGATGACATATCAAAAAGGGACGGAGAGAGTATTTACTTTAATTGGGATGGTTATACTAAGAGTGGCAATGAGCTAGGCTCGGGCCGGGCTTATCAAAAATAAAAGTCCGGGCCCAGGAAAAGCCCGGCCTGGGCGTCTTCCAGGCCGGGCTCGGGCCCAGACTTTATCTGGCCCTTTTTTAAAAAAAATTAAAAAAATTAAAAACATACAAATACAAAATACATTCACACTATATGCAAAGACAATTCACAAATAAATCAAAAGTTTCATCGATAAATTAACAATTTAAATGCTTCAAACAAATAAAAATATTACAAACATATTAATATATATATATATATGTGTATTTTTTTTTTGTTTAAGCTCGGACCGGACCGGGCCCGGGCCCGGGCTTTTCTGCCACCCTTAGGTTATACACCCATAGTTTAGTTAATTTTACTTGTGTTTATTATTTATTTTAATTGAATAGTTATACCACCCACGATTTATTTAATTTTATCTTATTTATTACCTTCTTTAATATGGTAGGTTATACTGTCCGCACTAAATTAAGTAATTTTCTTTTACTGCTACTTTAATTTGCATTTAATTTCTGTTTGATATTTTTAATTTATTGTCTTTTTTTATTTATTTACTGTTGTTTATTACTTCTATGATTGCATCACATCCTTTTAAAGAAATTTCAATTGATATCAAATGGGTTTTACTACAAAGTTTTAACTAACTTATTGTGATCTTAAAACTCTTTCATTTACAATGGATAACATAGAAAGACATGGTAATTTGAGCTGTCATCCTTTGTTTGATATTGGAAAATTAGGATGGAAGCATTCTTACAGGCTTTAGGAGATGATGGAAGGACACATCTTGTAACTAGTGCAGGATCCAATTCTGAAATCAAAGCTAACCGTAAACAAAAAGCTGATAGGTGTCCCAAGAAAAGTGTATGTCGTCTAATAATTATAGAGGGGAAAATGTAATTTTCATCCACGTTCATGAAAAAATTTCAACGTATATGTGCTTGTAAAACTGCCAAAGAAGCATGAAACACATTAAAAATAACTCATGAAGGAGAATCTATTATTGAATCAGAAACTTTTGACACTTCGATTTGATCCAGAATGAGTTTTTCGATAGTTTTATGAATCAATCTCGATTTTTGTCAAAACGATCTCGAAATCAAATTAAATTTTATGAGGCATCTTTTGGGCATAAAAAGAGCATGCAAATTATTTTTTGGGCCAAATTAACTTGAAGTCGTGTTTAATTGCATGGCTTGATTAAATTGGTGTATTTGGACCATTTTGGTGGATTTTGAAGATTCATTAGGTTCTGAAACTTGGTCCATGCATAAGCCTTTATATGAAGGCTTTATTATATAAGGCATGTATGGAATGAGTTTTGTACGTATATGGGGCTGCCTTGATTGATTTTAGACTTAATTTTCGAATGGTGCATTAGCAGTGGCGGGACGTGTAGGGTTTTGTTCTTACAAAATTATTATTTGCGATTCTTTAGGTTAACTAAATTATGTGGGGTTGCCTCGGAACTCAATTCTACGGTGGTTTCCGTCAGTTGGTATCATGCACGTCTAAGACCCATTTCATACATGCCTTAGACATAATAAAATCTTCATATAAAGTCTCATGCATAGACCAAACTCCAGAACCCAAAAAATCTTCTAAATCTACCAAAATAGCCCAAATATAACAATCTATTCAAGTCATGCAATCAACCACAACTTCAAGTTAATTTGGCCTAAAAAATATATTTACATGCCTCTTTTATGCACAAGAGATGCCTAATAAAGTTTCATTTGATTTCGATCACATTTTGACAGAAATCAAGATTGGTCCATAAAACTATAGAAAAACTCAGTCTAGATAATATCAACCTATATAAGACTTAATGACATTGTTAATAAAACTAATTCTTAGGCTCTAATCGTCAAATTATTAGAAAGGTTCTTAAGTCACTTCCAAATAAATTTGATGGTGAAGACATGCCATTGAGGAATTCAATGACCTCAAAACAACGAAACCAGAAGTTCTAGCTGGAAAGCTCAGAAATTATGAATATAACCTCGCCATTAAAAAGACATAAAGAAGTAAAGGTAAAACTATTTCAGTTTCTGTTGCCTTCAATTCATCACACACATCACAAGGTAAAGTTATTGAGCATGCATCGAGTGATAATATAATTGCATTAAATAAGGAGACTGCATACATGTTAAAATTATTGATGGTGGTTTTTCACCTCGATGAAGTTCAAATATCGAGGAATGGTAGAATGAGATTTGTACTTGTCAAAAGAAGATGACGAAAGTCCGAAGGCCTAAAGAGGATGAAGTCAGACACAAGAGGCCCAACCCCACTATACAGAAAAGTTTTTATCAAGAGAAAAACCTGCCAATGATGAAACAAGTTGGGATACCGACCCAACCCATAAAAGAAGTATTAGATTTGACAGCATTTGAGTTTTTTTGGAAGTCGACCCGAGGTGGTCATTGTTTGTCAACCCGACCTGGTTTGAGAAGTCGGAAAGTTTGACCAAGAATCATTCACCTCGATATGCTGACCCGAGGAACGGGTTTGGGATCACAAAGTATGCTTGAAGTCATGTGACGTATGCCCTAGTTCAAAATATGAGCTTCAAGAAGACTAATGATGATTAAGGGAAAAACAACAGTTCTCATTGAAAGTAGTCTTTGCCAACCGCTATAGGGCGAGGCAGTGGTAGGGATGTGGCAAAGCAGAGCCGCCAGAGACCGGTACAGTGACAGTAAAATGGGCTATTCTGATTGGCCGAATTTTGGGTAGTTGAGGAGAGTTTCAGTGTCAATGATGACGAGGAGAGTTGCGGTGGCTGAATTCTAAAGGGGTTGAAGATTCAGATTTAGAGGAGAGTGGATTAGTAATTTTTGCTTCTCACGACTTGTAAAAGAGCGAATAGCTTAAAAAACTACTGATATAGAGAGAAAGTTGATTGGTTACCTTACCAAGTGAGTGAATTATAACAGGATAGTGTAAGACTCGATGTGTTGTAAACTTCTTGTAATTACCCCACTTGTAGCTCGGGCCGGTCTTGACCCTGAGCCATAACAAAATACCTCCTACTCTCGTGGACGTAGGCTGAAGCCACTCTTTTCCGAACCATGTAAATTCTTGTTTATGTGATTATATGTCTGCTTGCTAAGTTTGCTTTGGTTCCCTACTAACTAAACAAATTCACTGTTGATGGAGGTTTGTTTGAGGGGTACATTTCCCAAATTGCCCTTGGAATAAAAAATATCCTCAACAGTTAGCGCCGTCTGTGGGGACCAGTATAAAAAGCAGCCAACACAATAAGATGATGGCAGAAGATAGAAGCCACAAAGTTGGGGAAGCATTGGTAGAAGAGTGGATACAAGAATGATGGAGATCACCAGGTCGGATGTCAATCATTTAGAGCAATTGGACAACAATTGATGGAATTAAAAGGCTGTTGGATGACACATCAAACATGAAACTTTGAGGGTGAGCTAGTTAGCATGGTTGGGTGAGAGGACCAACATGATGATTGTAGCCTCATGATGATCATAGCACTTATGGTGTGAAGGCATGAGTGGCGTTTGACATCCTCATTTGAGGTGCATAGTGCGGGGAAAACCTCAGGGCCTGCGTGGCATTTGGAGCCTCGGGGTAACCATAACACAGGTGGCTGGAGGGTGGCGTGGTGTTTGGAGCTTGGGGTAATCGTAACACGGATGGTTATAGGGCCTCCGTGACGATTGCAGCCTCGGGGTCTGCATAGCATGGGGATGGATCATACCCATGTGGCGTTAGGGGATCTATAGCACGGGGTTAACAGAGGTCCTCGAGGCGATTGGGTTGGGAGATATATAGCGCGTAAGGCTCATGGACCTCTGTGGCTAATTGTAGCTCATAAGGGTTAGAATGCTCGGGGTCAGAATTTCTCCCCAAATGGCTTGTTATTTTGTTAATGGCATGATAAATTGAGCTTTTCCTTGTGATTTGTTTTTTGTTTTGCAGGTTTTTTCATATCTTTCCCCTCCAGGATTTTAGGATGCGTGAGAGCGTTCATGAACTTCTTCAAGCCGAAAGGAGCAAAGAGGTTTCATTCCCTTACATCTAAATGAATTAGATGGCTTGGGGTCAGAATTCTTCCCACAAGGCCTCTCTCTGTCAGATTGGCTCAGATATGGGTTATGTCCCGCCAAAGACCTATTGCTGTGTGTTGGCGCATGAAAGGTTCATTCTCTTACGTCCAAGTACCTTAGATGACTCGGGGTCCCAAGGCCTTACTATTGTAATAATAGCCCGAGGAGAGGTGTTTTCCCTCGTGGCCTATGTTTTGTTTTCCAGATCTTTCTTTTTGGGATCACAGCATGTCGAGAGAATGCATTAGCCCAAGGTGGCATGAGATGAACTTCTTCAAGCAGAGAAACTAATGGATGGAATTATCAGAGTTACCTCAGAGCCAACATGATCAGTCTGAGGAGGCATAGAAGATGAGGTGACCAAGTTATGAATCAGAAGCAGAGGTTCTAGCGCAGGACTATAGACTTGAGGTTGCTCTTTAGAATGGTTGTGAAGCTTGGATCTGATTGATTTGAGAACCAATATTAGGGAGAATGTTTTCCTTCAAAAACATTCCAAGTAATGGAAAGGTTCTACGAGGCATTAGGTAGAAGCAATATGAGGTGCCAATAAGAGCATCAGCCAGACGACATTAGATCAGTCTCTGGCTTCATGCACCACTATATTTTTTAAAGTTCCCGATATCAACTCACCAACTCATTGATACTGAGAACTATGAGATATATATTGATGGTATTTTTTCACCCCGATGAAGTTTAAATACTGAGAAGGGGTAGAATAAGATTTGTACTTGGCTAAAAGAGGATGATGAAGGTTAAAGAGCTTAGAGATGCTGAAGTCACACAGAAGGGCCCTGATTACGCCCAAAAAGTATTTGCGACTGTCGCAATATAGTTGGGGTGTTGGTTCCTCATAGAGATGGTTATAGGAACTAATTTACTCACACAAAAGCATTAGCAGTAAATTAATAGAAAGAGATAGATTGATTTGATAAAGTAAAGTAAAAACTATGGAAAATACTTAAAGAATATCAGTAGAGATATATGGCAAAGCATTGGAAATCCCTCTTGTATTAAACTCATATGTTCAGTTATTGATTCATGTTATTACTCAATTGAAGGTTTCACATCCCAAACCAATAACCGAAAGATATTTAATTCTACATATGTCAAATTCTAAGGTAATCAATGATTATTTTCTCTATCTTAACAGCAAACAAAAGTTATTATTATGAGCTATCCAACGTCGACAATATACCCTCATGCAATACTGCAACAGAATACTAACACATAAAACAACTTTACCAGTCACAACTGGGTTTGCAAATCACACATAGAAGAAGCATGACTGGATCTATATGGGAGTTGACAAAACATAGTCTCTGGGTTCAGAAATCATAAAATAATAAAGAATAACAACCATCAATTTTATTAAACGTTAAAAGAGTTTCTATGAACCAACAACATAAATATAAGAAGTTTAGATACAAGAGTTCATCTTTAGCTTTGCCTAGGAGATTAGTTCTCCATGTGAGAAAGAGATACAGCCTTGATAGATCGGAGAGACGTCATGGTTTCCTTGAAGTTCTTCGTTCTCCTCCCTAGATTTTATGTTTGTGGCTCTTTGTGTGTGTTCCTCCTCTATTTCTCTATGATTTTCTATTCTTTTTAGGGTTTGGATGAAGTTGGTTTTATATAGGGAGGTCTCGGAATCATAATACGCATCAAAGACGTCAAAAATCAGGGTTTTGGGGCATCCGGGGCACCGCGGCGCCCAACCTGCTGGAAAATGTATGTCTACTGATTATGGGGGTGCGTCGCGATGCCCATGAGTGGCACGTCATGATGAGCAGCAGATGAAAATTCTGGCTTCGCGCTTTCTTCATTTTCGCTCTTCCCGCGTGTTTCCGATGCGTCCGTAAGTTCTCAAAACATGTGAAATTACTCTAAACTTCATATTCCATTGCTCCTAATAACAAAGCACAAAATAAACTCTAATTAAGATTAAATACAAGATAATTAAGCCGAGTTAGCACTGTTCTAAGTACACTTTTGTGCACTTATCACAACTCCCAACCAGCTTATTGCTAGTCCCTATCAATTCAAGCGTAAAATAAAATAAAATAAGAACTAAATAAATAAAAATATCTAAGCCACTTTCGTAGGGATCACGATTGCATTTAGGGTATACAACAAGCCTTTAAACCTCTCGGTGGCCCTAGTGGACGAGTTATAGTCTCGTGAGAACTTACAGCTACGACACCCACAAACGTCATTTAAAACACATAAAAATACAAAAACAAAATAAAGTAGTCTCAATAATTACGCATATTATTGTCCTAAAATAATGCCTAGTAATGAAACCAGAGAACCTTCAAAGTACTCAATGTAACTCAAATCCAAATCCTTGAATAAATCATCTAAGTCAGACTGTGTGTGTGTAAATGTTCATTCACAGCTTGATTCCTAGGTAAGCCAACTCAATGATTTCGTTTAAAAATTGGGATCTGATGGGTCAAACCAACCTAGATATCTCAATTATACTATGTAGTTGTCTTTTTGTGCTCATTATGGTATGATTTTCTTTTTCATTTTCTTGTCTCTTTTTATTTCTTTTTTTTTCAACTTTTTTTTTCTTCTTTTCTTTTTTTCAACATATCTACCCTTTAAGGTTGCATTTCTCCTCATGGTGGTCCTAATATTTGCCCACAGGTAGCTTCACGCTCATCGGTTATAGGTAGTTTAATTTCTTTCTTTAGAGACTTTTTCTTTTTATTTTTACCATACCACACATCATAACACTAGTGAATCAGGATAGATATCTAAGCAAACGGTCATTCATCGACATGTAATTTCTTCAACTAGTCACCTTGTCAACTACTGAGGCTGTCACTGCTAAAAACCTATAGGTTGAGTGCTTACGAGTCTAACCTAGATCAATTACTCAAAGCATCAGATGAAAGTACAATAAAGAATTTATCGTTTCTAAGATTTCACCCTAAAACAAACAATATCATCATTGGACTATGCTTTTCTATTAATGACTAAAAACAAACAAAACAAATAATTTTTTTGTAATAGGTATTATCATGTGCATGCATACACCCCCACACTTAAAAATTGCATTGTCCTCAATGTAAGATAAATGTAAAGAAAAATGATTAAGGAGCAACACTACCAGATGCGGAGTTGATCAGGTTTCTGCTGGTAAAACTTTAGTTGTGTGGTTGTGCTAAAACCTGCATAAACACTTATGCAAACAATAAAAATAAAATATGCAATTAGTACACAATAAAATAAAACTAAAGTAAATAAAACAAATAAAATAAAATAAAATAAATGAAATAAATACAGATGCAATGAGTGCCTCCCCGCTAGCGCTAAGTTTAACATCTTCAGCCATACGTAACCACTCAGATTGTTATGGTGGCTTTCATATTGCGAACCATGTAGTCCCATGTGCTTCCTTCTTTGGTGGACATTGGTGATGAAGGCATAAATATGACTTTATGGCTGGCTGATGCAGTGTATCCATGGATCCCTCAGGGTCTGGTGGGTGAGATTTTATCAATTGGTTCAACCTCCTTTTTAGCTTCTCATGTATCATCTTCAATTGAGCACTAACTCTCATTTTCCTCCTTTTACGGTTCTTTGGGATAAGATCAAGCTAATGAGAGTTAACTGTATGGTGTGCAGAGGCTGTTACAGGTAAGATTGTGTCTAGCATGTATATGTAATGGCACTCGTCATCTTCTCGTCGTTGTTTCTCAACATTGAAGATATTCACTTCCAATGTTATGTTCCCGAATGAAAACTTCATGAGACCATTCCTGCAGCTAATAAGTGCATTAGTTGTAGCAAGAAAAGGTCTACCTAAGATGAGTGGAATTTTTGACTCAGTGTCAATCACAGATTGTGTATCTAAAATCAAGAAGTCAACAGGGTAGTAGAATTTATCAATTTAAACTAAAACATTCTCAACTACTCCTCATGGTGTTCTAATGGATCGGTCATCTAACTTAAACTACAGATGTAGGTTTAATCTCACAAAGCCCTAACTGTATATAGATCGAATATGGCATGAGATTAACACTAGCACCTAAATCTAATAATTCTTGACCAAACTAATGTGTGCCAATATAACAAGTGATAGTGGGACAGACCGGATCTTTATATTTTGGTGGGGTCCTTTGTTCAATTACTGTACTAGCCTGCTCTGTCAGGAAAGCAGTCTTCTTCATATTATGCTTTCTCTTTATGGTGAATAGATCCTTCAAAACCTTCGCATAAGTAGGAACTTGTTTGATCACATGTAATAGCAGAAGGTTAATCTTTACTTGCTTCGGGTGTTCTAGGATCTCACTATTTGGGTCTAGGGCTCTCACTGTGGGCCTAAGTGCATGAGGGAAATGTACTCTAATTTAGAAATGAGTCTCTCATTTTTCCTGAGGGGTACCTATACCACTGTCTTTGGGGTCATTTACGGTGTTGGACGTGTCATGTCACCCTACCTCCTTACCACTCCTAGTGAATATAGCATTAACACTTTTTACATTGGTTGCCTCATGATCAGCCTGTGCCATGTGCTGGCCTTGTGGATTTTGTTGAGTTTGAGATGGAAATTTTCCTTGTTCTTGCACACTTGGGACATTAGTCAATTTAGAGACTTGACTCTTAATTTCCTTATTTTCCTCAACAATCTGAGCTATCAGCGACTCAAACCTTTGATTGGTTTTACTCTGGGCCTATATAAATGCATGCATATTGTCTTCTAAAGAATTTCTAGGGGCGGCATGTGTGGGAAACTGATGAATACTGTAACTCCTAGTTTGTCATGCTTGAGTAGGCTGATGGGGCTCCTGTTTCCAACTAAGATTGGGATGGTTCCACCAACTAGGATTATAGGTATCTAAAAAAGGTGTGTATGGCTTCCTGTACATCCCTAAGTTATTACATTTTTCCTCATATATCCCCCTCATCTTACTGTGGGACACAGAAACTGGACGACGCATGTTGTCTCGGGCTCGCGGCCCGGGCGGGAGTATGGAGTAGCCACAGGGGGACTAAACCGGAGAATAATGGAGTCGCCACCCGGTGTGAACCGGAAAAATGAGATTTAAGGCCGCACTCACCCCTCGCAAGGGAAGACCTCAAACCGTTGGGTTCGGAATGGTCCCTTACTTATGCCACTTGTAATGAAAGGATTTATGTAATGATTTAATCAGGCTTAAGTAGCACTTATTTCCAAGAGTATCATGCTTCTAAATTCACATGTACAAAATAAAACTTACACTTAAGTTTACATATATTTCACATCTAAAATTGCATACTTGAAAGTACATCAAAGGAGCGACAAACATACAACTTCACTGGCATATTATATTCAAGAAAACACAAGAACACATACTAACCACACAAACACACATGTTAGCACCTTCTCAAGTGGTACGTGGAATTGTATCCCAAGTACAGACCATACTACCGTCCATTCGAAATCGGCTATGAAATTTATGTTTGGGTTTCCATCCGATATACCACAAGAAATAATACTCAAATGTTATTATGACATAGGTATATGAATTGTAATACATTAAACACATTGCATTCATACATGTGGGGATAGCTACTAGGAAAACTATGTATGAAATCTGATTAAAAGGACTCAGTTCAGTGGGTGCGCGTTCGCGTTGCGTTTGAAAACACGTTCGAACGGTAAACAGAAGGTTCCCGTTCGTATAGCGTTCGATAACGCGTTCGAACGGAACCAGACATTATGCATGATAAGACTAAGAAAGTGCGTGTGCATTCGCGTAGCGTTCGAGAACGCGTTCGAATGGTAAACAGAAGGTTCGTGTTCGTATAGCGTTCGAGAACGCGTTCGAACGGAACCATAGCTGATGCATGATGAGACTAAGAAAGTACGTGTGCGTTCGCGTAGTTTTCGAGAACGCGTTCGAACGGTAAACAGAAGGTTCACGTTCGTATAGCGTTCGAGAACGCGTTCGAATGGAACCAGACCTGATGCATGATGAGACTAAGAAAGTGTGTACGCGTTTGCGTAGCGTTCGAGAACGTGTTCGAACGGTAAACAGAAGGTTCGCGTTCGTGTAGTGTTTGAGAACGCGTTCGAACGGAACCAGACCTGATGCATGCAACACAAAGAATAAAGACAACAATGTCGAGCTCGGTATGTCCGATTAAACGTATCTTGCATTCAACCGAACACACATAAACCGGTGCGGCAAAGCATCGTGGTAAAGGGCTTTAACCCATCCCCATAGGGGATCTTTCATTCCACTTACTAAGCCCATGCACTCGATTGAGTCATGCATCCAAAGAATTAAAAGCAATAATATCAAACTTAGTATGCCCGATTGAACGTATCTTGCATTCAACCGAACACACATCAACCGGCGCGGCAAAGCATCGTGGTAAAGGGCTTTAACCCCTCCCCATAGGGGATCTTTCATTCCACTTACTAAGCCCATGCGCTCGATTGAATCATGCATAAATAAGTAACATGCAGAATTCAAGTGACGAAAAATAAATAAACTAAAGCAACACAAAACAAAAGAGGGTGCCGTTTACTCAAGCGGTACGTGGAGTTGTATCCCGAGTACAGATCATATTACGTCCATTCGGAATCGGCTATGAAATTTATGTCCGGATTTCCATCTGATATACCGCGAGAGTTGACACATCTCTCATTCATCCAATACCCACAACACACATCATACACAAACAAGATTCAACAAATAATTAAAATACGATCAAGATAAATAACAAAAATCAAATAAAGATTAGTGTGAAAAGTACCCTCAGGTCTAACCTTTTAAATCACCTCTCGGATGTACGGCACACGATCGTCAGAAGGGTGGATGCTCCGCAACTCTTCCGGTTCACTGGTCACTGCTCTCGTTCGTTGTCTCACGTTTGGAGTCGTCGTTCTCCGTCTTTTGCTGCTGCTTTGACTCCGATTCGCTGCCGTTTTGCTACTGTTATGCTGCTGTCTTTTATTTACTGTTCTTGGGATGTTTTGGCTACTGTTTTGGGTGTGATTTTTGGTGGTGTTATGGTGTGGTTCGGGGGCTGTTTTGATGAGGTAAATGGGTTGTTCGGGATGTGTTTTGTTTATATAGAGAATGGCTAGGGCTTCACCTTGTCTCACAAGGAAGGGATTTGGCATTAAAGGGAGGATTTGATTTGGTGTTGGACAAGGAAAGCAAGGGATTTGATGGGGGGACAAATTTGGTTTAGATTAGGAATACAATATTTTTAATTGGTATAATTGATTTTAATTAGGCATGACATCTTTTTAATTTAGTATGTGATTTTGTTTAGTTAGGAAGTTAATATATTTGATTTGTCTTAATTAGGTATGATTACATTTTATGTTTTATTAATTGGTAAATTGTTTAAATATTTTATTTAATTCAATGTTTAATTTAATTAAGATTAATTTAATTTCCCATGTGTTTTAAATGTGTTTTATTAATTGGGATGTGTTTTATGGGCTTTGGTGGGTTAATTGGGCTTGGGTGTGAGGCTAGCAGCAAAACCAGAATTATCGACATCGTTCGAACGCCTCCTCGAACGTGGCACGAACGCCCGCAATCTGTTTGACGTTCGAACGAAGTAACGAACGCAGCACGAACGAAAACAGTGAACTTGTGAAATGAATCCGATGACGTATTTATTCTGAATTTCCCCTTCCGACGTCCGTTTCTCGTGACTTCCGTGACTTAAAAGGTAGTGCCTCCAAATGAGACTCATCATAGGGACTTATATGCAAAAATGCAGTGCCTACACTTACCATATACATGACATTCTTGGGGTTCCATATGGGCAACTGTATGCATAGTCTTGCTATCTCTAGCTTTTAAGGCTCATAACTCTCTAGTCAATAACTCAACATGTGCCCTAAGACTATTCTCTTCCCTGAAGTGGTGTATGCCTCTTCCAGAAGGAGTAGGGTGTGTCCTATCAGTGCTATCTATAGCATTAGGTCCAGTCCAATTATAAGATTTTTCAGCTAGGTCATCTAAGCACTTGAATGCCTCATCAGGGTCTTTCGTATAAACTCCACCATTGCACATTGTCTCTACAGATTGGCACTCTCTAGGGGTTAGACCATCATAAAAATAACTTACTAAGCGCCAACTCTCATATCCATGGTGAGGGCAACTAGCTAACATCTCCTTATACCTCGCGTTTGATAAAGGGTTTCACTATCTCTCTGGGAGAAAGTAGAGATTTGTCTTTTCAAGGCATTCGTTTTATGGTGTGGGAAGTATTTGTTAAAGAATACATGTGTCATCTCGCCCCATGATCCTATTGACCTACGTCTTAAAGAATACAACTAGCTCTTAGCTATATCCTTAAGAGCAAAGGGGAATAACTTAAGTCTAATTATGTCAGTGGTTCCAAACCGGTCATGGAAGGTTGCTACTACCTCTTCAAACTCTCTAATGTGCACATAAGGATTTTCGCTCTCTAAACCGTGAAAATTTGGGATATATTGTATCATCACATGTTTAAAATCTATGTGTGGTGCATTAGGAGCAAACATTATGCACGAAAGTGTAGCTGTGCGAGTGGGGTGGAGGTATTCCTCAAGAGACCGTATGGGTGGTCTCTCGTACTCACTCATGTTGTGTGTGCTAGATGTGGATGGTGTGGCAAAGAGATTGTCAAACAAACTCTCTGAGTCTGAGTTTTCTTCTTCAGTCCTAACAAATCTACCAAACCTATCTCTACGTCTAGGCATGCAATTTAAACACAAGTAAAGTGAGAAACATGAATAAAAGACTGAACTAAGAATAAAAATCTAAACTAAAACTGAAACTGAAATAAAATAAAGAAATAAAAAAAAAACAAAAAAAAGTAAATAAAGGAACGAAGTTACCACTTTTGTTGTTGATCAAGCAACCCTGCTCCTTTTGTTTGTAAACCGTCTCCCCGGCAACGGCGCCAAATTTTGATTACGCCCAAAAAATACTTGCGGCTATCATAGTATAGTTGGGGTATCGATTCCTCAGAGAAATGGTTACATGAAAATAATTTACTCAAACAAAAGCATTAGCAGTAACTTAATAGAAAGAGATAGATTGATTTGATAAAGTAAAGTAAAAATTATGGAAAATACTTAAAGAATATCAGTAGAGAGATATGGAAAAGCATTGGGAATCCCTCTTATATTAAACTCATATGTTCAGTTATTTATTCATGTTATTACTCAGTTGAAGGTTTCACATCCCAAACCAACAACCGGAAGATATTCAATTCTACACATGTCAAATTCTAAGGTAATCAATGATTATTTTCTCTATGTTAACAGCACACAAGTTATTATTACGAGCTATCTAACGTCGATAATATATCCTCAGGCAATACTGCAGCAGAATACCAACACACAAAATAACTTTACCAGTCACAACTGGGTTCGTAAATCACCAATAGAAGAAGAATGATCGGATCTATATGGGAGTTGACAAAACACTGTCTCTGGGTTCATAAATCATAAAATAATAAAGAATAACAACCATCAATTTTATTAAATGTTAAAAACGTTTCTAGGTACCAACAACATAAATATAAGAAGTTTAGATACAAGAGTTCATCCTTAGCTTTTCCTAGGACATTAGTTCTCCATGCGAGAAAGAGATACAGCCTTGATAGATCGGAGAGACGTCATGGTATCCTTGAAGTTCTTCGTTCTCCTCCCTTGATTTTATGTTTGTGGCTCTTTGTGTGTGTTTCTCTTCAATTTCTCTCTGATTTTCTATTCTTTTTAGGGTTGGACGAAATTGGCTTTATATATGGAGGTCTCGAAATCATAATATGTATCAAAGACGTCAAAAATTAGGGTTTTGGGGCGTCGGGGGCACCGCGGCGCCCAACCTGCTGGAAAATGTATGTTTGCTGATTATGGTGGTGCGTCGCGATGCCCATGAGTGGCGCGTCGCGACGCGCGACAGGTGAAAATTCTGGCTTCGTGCTTTCTTCATTTCTGCTCTTCTCGCGTGCTTCCAATGTGTTCGTAAGGTCCCAAAACATGTGTAATTACTCCAAACTTCATATTCCATTGCTCCTAATAACAAACCACAAAATAAACTCTAATTAAGATCAAATACAAGATAATTAAGCTGAGTTAGAATTGTTCTAAGTAAACTTTTGTGCACTTATCAGGCCCGACCCTACTATATAGATGAGTTATCTCGAGGGTAGAACCTGCTGATGATAAAGCAAGTTTGGATACCAACCCGACACGACTTAGAAATGAAGTGTTAGATTTGAAAATATTTGAGTGTTTTTGGAAGCCTATCTGGGGTGATCATTGTTTGTGAACCCAACTTGGTTTGAGAAGTCATGAAGTTTGACCAAGCATCATTCACCTCGGTATGTCGACATGAGGAACGGAGCTGGGGTCAGAGAATCTACTTAAAGTCATGTGACGTATGCCCAAGTTGAAATGATGAGCTTCTAGAAGACAAGTGATGATTGTGGGAAAAGAAACTGTTTTGATTAAAAGTAGCCAGTGCCAGCTTCCATAAGTTGGTGCAGTGGTAGGGAAGTGGTAGAGTAGAGCCGCCATAGGCCAGTGTAGTGATAGTAAAATGGGATATTCAGATTGTCTGAATATGGATAGTTGAGGGGAGTTGCGGTGGCAATGATAAAAATATGACATGAGCTGACATCATAGGCGGTGAAATAGTGAATTTGGAAGCTTATGTAAACGAGTTAAAGATTCAGATTTAGAGGAGATTGGGTTAGAAATTTTCACACCTCACAATTATTAAAAGAGCAAAGAGCTTAAAAACTAGTGATAGAAAGAAAAAACTGGTCGATTACCTGACCAAATGAGTGAATTGTAACAGGCTAGTGTAAGACCCGAGGTGTTGTAAACTCCTTGTAATCTCACCACCCCACTTGTAGCTCAGGTCGGTTTTGACCCCGAGCCATAATAAAATACTTTTTTACTCCCGTGGATGTAGGTTGGAGTCACTTTCTGCCGATCCACTTAAATATTTATCTCTGTGATTATCTGTCTGCTTGCTAAGTTTGCTTTGGTACCCTATTAACCAAAAAAATCACTTCTGATAGAGGTTTGTTTGAGGGGTTGATTTCCTATATTGTCCTTGGAATGAAAAACAACCATCAACAGTTGGCGTCGTCTGTGGGGATCGATATAAAAAGTAGCTAACACCATATGACGGTGGCAAGAGATGGAAGCCACAGAGTTGGGGAAGCATCGACAGAATAGTGGATGCAAGAATGATAGAGATGATCAGGTCGGATTCCAATCATTTAGAGTAGTATGACGAATACATGCTGGAATGATGAGCTGTTTGATGGCACATCAAACACGAAGCTTGGAAAGCGAGCTATATAGCACGGTTGAGGGGAAAGACATACGCGATGATTGTAGCCTCAAGATGATCATATAACGTATGGTGCGAGGCTTGTGTGGCGTTTGACATCCTCATTTGAGGTGCATAATATGGGAAGGCCCTATGGCCTGCTTGGCGTTTGGATCCCTAGGTAACCATAGCACGGGTGGCTGGAGGCCGGTGTGGCGTTTAGAGATCGGGGTAACTATAACATGAATGGTTAGAGAGCTTATGTGATGATTGCAGCCTCGGGGTCTGCATAGTACAGGGAGGGATCATGCCCTCGTGGCATTTTCCTCCCATTTCTGGGATCCATAGTATGGGGTTAACAGAGATCCCCGAGGCGATTGGGTTATGAGATATATAGCGCGTAAGGCCCGCAGACTTCTTTAGATAATTGTAGCTCGTAAGGGTTAAAAGTTTGGGGTCAGAATTTCTCCCCCGAGACCTTATTATTTTTTATGAGTATTAAAAAGTGTACAGTTAATAAAAGAGAAACTAATAATTTACACTTGTAATGTCATTAATCCCCTTAACACTTTTATAAAATAATAATTAAATTTATGTTTTATATATTTTTTACTCTGATTATTATTTCTTATATAGGTGAAATAATAATTTGGATGTATAACTAAAAAATGGACGTGACACTTGGATTTTGGAGGCCAAAAACTTGAAAGGGCGTTCTACAATATACAATTTCAGAAATTCCAACTGTTAGTGTCTCTAAGACTTGCCCAAGGATCCCAAACATGATTCTAGTGTGAATTTATCAAGAAAGTTTTCGGAAGACTTACATTGATTTGGATGAGAAGTTCAAAACTTTTCTTTGAAGATGGAAGCTTCAAGCCTTTAAAGTGAATTCCAAACTCAAGGGTG